>PVLD010007578.1:0-90406 GCA_004027595.1 Dinomys branickii
TTAGTTGTGATTGTACTATTTTCTATGATAATGGGTGTCTGTTTGTCAATATGTTTTTGTACTTTTATGTTTCTAAAATTAAAAAAAAAAATTATGGTACTTTTATATAATGACTATTACTCAACTATAAAGAAAGATAAAATTAAGGCTTTTATAGGTGAATGATCACAACTCGAGATCATACTCATAAGTGAAATACATCAGACCAGCAAGTGTAAGCAAAGTATTGTCTCACTAGTGTAAGAATTTGAAAGAGTGAATAAAAATGAGGAGGTATGATAAACATTATGAAATGAAAGGAAAATGATCAAAAGTAATGGGTAACTGGGGTGTGGGAAAGGAGAAAGGAAAGAAGGAGAAATCATGTATGCATATACAGGATGGCTAACAGTCATACTACTGTCTTCTATTGCTTTACTGAAAGGAATAGTTAAGGATTACTGGTTTGATCATTGTTGCCTCTCTCTGTTTTCCTGAGAAACCACTTTGAAGATATCAATACATAAAACAACAACCGTTGTTAATTTCTTACCACTTTGTCTGTAATTCTGTATTGTTTGTATTGTTCTTACACTATTTTATAAATGGATATGTTTGTTAATATGTCTCCTTCCTTTATTTTTAAAATTAAAAAAATTAAAAATTATTACAGTAAAAGACACATTGTTGGTAATCCCCCTCACATACTCACTCTTGCTTTGAACACACCTAACTTGTTGTTCTTTCCACTTTCTAAAGCAGTGCTTTGCTCCTCTTTCTTGTATTTTTGTGACTGCCTTGTTTGATGTCCTGTATCAACTTAAAGTCTTTATAGCAATTTCAGGCAAATAGAAACCTTACTGTGTGTTCTCATGCACCTGATTCACGCAGTGTGAGTCCTGGCTCTTCCCCCAGATGAGCTGGAAATTATGAGTCACTTTAGGATGTGCAGTAACCACAATAGCACAAGGACACATGATCAGGAAAGAGTACTCCAGAGCCTTTAGAAAGTGTCAAGAATGGTGGGATAAGCATGTCTAAAGCAAAGTGTCATATTTTGAAGGCAACTCATGGCAATGTGTCTTTTACTGTAATAATTTTTTAAAAAAATTATACATTTACCAAGGTTGTTGATTGCATGTAGCAAATATGACTTTAGTTGTAGATGTCAATATACACGGTCATGTTCTGTGTCTTTACATTATCATCTCCAGCACTGTCTTCCGTCCACAGGGTCTCATGGTCATGAGTACGCTGGAGGAGTAAGAAGCATGAAGACTCACTTAGAATGAACCTAACAAGAATTTCTCTGACTTGGACCTAATAAGGAATGAAAGGGAGAGTTTGAATGGGAGCATCAGGGGTCAGGCGCAGGGGTCAGGTGCAGTGTGATTTCTCACCCATGGAAACTTTGCCTGAATCTCGTGGACAGATGGCTCTTGGCAGATGCTGAAAGAGAAAACTTTCAAAGGGTTTCAAAGGACCCGTGCACGTGCTGAGTTGCTTTAAGTCACTATGGCTTAGAGGAGGGGCTTTCCCAGGTATGCCCGTGCATTTCCTCAGAAGGTGTTTTTTTAAAAAAGAAAATAATAATAAAAAAGAACAATAGCAAAATACCAACAACATAAACAAGAACAAAACAAAGCAAAAGTACAAAATGATACAGGGTTTTAGAACAAAATGATAAGAATTAACAGTGGTTGTTGTATTACATATTGTTATTTTCAATGAAGTTGCTCAGATTACTAGTTGTAAAAATGCAAGATTGATTAAACCATTAAAGATAATAAAAAATAAAAACAAAAAACCATTAGAAACCATACAGAGTTTCACTAGACAAGATGGTAGGAATTCACCAATGGTTGTTATATTGCATATTGTTGTCTGCACATTAGTTGTTCAGATTACCAGATATAAGCAGGCAAAATTGGTAAAACATTAAGCATTAATTTTTCCTTTCAATAAACCGTTAGAAGTCAGCAGTACAGTTCTCCTAGTTATCAAGTTTATCTTTTTTTATAACTGGGTATACTGCATTGTATAAAAATACCACATCTTTTTATCCATTCCTCAGTTGATGGGCATTTGGGTTGTTTCTAATATTTAGCTATGACAAACTGTGCTGCTATAAACATGGGTGCACATATATCACTGTGGTATGATGCTTTTAATCCTTCTGGGAAAATACCCGGAAGGGGAATAGCTGGGTTAAATGGGACTTCTAATTCTAGTTTTGTGAGAAATCTCCATACTGATCTCCACAGTGGATTCACCAATCTACACTCCCAACAGCAGTGGAGAAGGATTCCTCCCCCACCCCCAGCCATAAGGTTGGTTTCATTCTTCCACTTTTCATCTTTCCTTCAGTGAATTCCTCCTTTGGGTTGATACCCACTGAGTGGGACTTACAGAAATTTGCATCACAAACAGCATGGAATCGTTCAAGGATGTTGGCAGATTCCACTACTGTGGTCACTATGGATAAGAAGGCGTGTGAAGAGTGGGAAGTCCTTTGACAGTGTGACCTACAACAATGGAGCACTTTTCACAGAGGGATAAGCAGCTATGAAGAAGCTCTAACAGCAGCCCCAGGCAGGGGACCCAGGATGTTGAGCTGGGGGTAGCAGAGTAGCTTGCGCTCTCCTTGCTGGGTCAGACAGAAATAACTGAAGAACCCGAGCTGTCCAGCATGGGTACCTGGCTCAACCCAGACTCAGATGGCTGATCAAGAAATAACTCCTTTACCCAGGCCATCAAAGGCCTGTTTCATACTCCAAGACCCAGGTTTTAGTCTGTGAAAATACACTTACCATCCCTCATCCAGAAAGTTGGAACCAAATTTGAGGTAAGTCATGTAAAGGTTCAAGGAGAAAGCCAATGCACCCACCATGTTGAGTGTACCATGTCCTATTGGACTGCGTGTTCTCCCTCCAAAGGATGAATGAATTGTAGGCCATGAAAAAACTGTAACAGAAAGAGCACAGCATCTAGATGCAACAGAAGAGATATTATAACAATAATTTATTAAAGAAGCAAATGTTTCTTTTGGATAAAATTTCTTGGACCAGCCTAGGCTTTTATCCACAAGGGAGCCTGGCTTTCTGGGAAGCAGTAAGGAAATCATAATTCTTTCTGCTGAGGTAGCCAAATATATTAGCTGCAAATATTGTTTTTTGACCCTCATCTATTTTAGGAACAATGAATTCAGAAGAGAAAGCAGGGGGGGAAATGAAAGCTAAAAACTGAGTAAAATGAGACACTCCGTGTACCCTGCTTCTCCCATGTGTTAGGGAAGCTCAGGATAGAGATGTATGAAACTGTTCACTCTGTCTCTTCTACCCTCTCCCTCCACCCCCTCAGTGGGCTGCTTTATTACCAGTATTCTTCCTTGAAGTCTCCGCTGGCTCTACAAATTGATTCTTCTAAATGCATGGGTGGTAACTACTGCAGAGGTGGGGCATGGAAGGAGGTAGCTGGCTGCTCACCAACTAGCACAGGTAGGAAAATAGACATTACTGAAAAGAATCCTCTCCACAAACTCAAGTATGCTGTACAATTTATGATTGACTTACAATATTTTTCAGAGTAATTTTTTACCAGGAATATTTTTCCTCTTCTATGCTGACTATGGAAATGAAAATTTGTGTGTAATATATGATCCAATTTTACTGGAAAACTTCTGTGAAAGTATTCTGAAATAAATGAGACACCGTCCTTGCACTGCAGTGCATTTTAGCCTAATAAACAAGGGCATTTCCACAAATGACTGGTGATCCCAAACACTATGACCATTGTAAGTGCAATTTTGAAAGCTATTTTTTTTTTATCAAGCTCTGGTAATAAGTCAGACAACTTTAAAATTCCATTGGCTCATTTGATCTTCCTAGCAGCAGGAGGCTGTAAGTACTGCTGTGGCCTGTATTTCTGCAAATGAGGAAACTTACACAGAAAAATAAAGTTTGGCCAGAAATTCATACAGGTAGTGAGCATTAGGAGTCAGGTCCAGGCAAATCCACTCTATAAGCAAATGCTGTTCACATAGGTGCCAACCACACACCCAGAGGACTATGGCTACTTCTGGGGATGGAGGGAGGCTGAGACAGCTCACAGATGATCCTGGTTCCACCAGGTAAAGGAGAAGTAGGAAAGGAGGGAAAGTGCTCTCAGAGATCAGCCTGAGTTAGGGGAAGAAGGGAATGTGGGTGTAGAGGTGGACATTAGGCAGAGCTTAATTTAGGTAGGAATTGGAAAGACCTAGTACAGAAAGAGCCAGCTTATTCCCAAGACATTCAGGATCCCTACTGTGTGCCACAGGCAGGGAGCCTTTCAGGAGTAGAGACTGTGTAGTGGTACAGAGCAAATACACAATCTTTTATCTCCCGGCACTTACACTCAATTGGGTGAGGCAAACATCATGCCGGTAAACTAAGATGGCCTCTGAGACAAAGCAGTGGCTAGGAATGTTAGACAGATGAGCTAGGATGATGGTAGACGCCATCACCCTGCAGGGTGCTGCACCTCCCTTGGGAACTCTGGACTTTCTATCTGCAGTGGTTGTGTATTTGTCAGCTTTACCCTCTCTGGAACGTGATGACCTATGCGTGTAATTTAACAAAGAAGAATTTGGACTTGCTTCACAGTTTCAGATGGTTCAGTTCATCATCAGCAGACCCCAAGGCAGAAATGTCATGGTGGAAGTGCAGCACAGAGCGAAGCTGCTGAGCTCGTGGCTCCTGGGAAGCAGCGCCCAAGAGGAAGGGGTGAGGGATGTGACACTGAACTTCAATAGCAAGACACTGTCTGGCTTAGTAGGGTTTAAGGTGAGGTTTTTATGAAAGAAGAACTCTAGGACTCATTTACAATTCCCCAGCTATCAATTTCCCTACCAGTCAACCTACTTCCACAGGGACTAGACTTCCTCACACCTCCAAGACACAACGGACACACCCAGAGGTCTGTGCCACTAATCCCCTGGGCAGTTCTTACACCAGCCAATCAGACACAGTCAAGTTAGCCATGATATCTGGAAAACTCTCACCCCTTCTCTGCAAGGCTAGTTTCTCTTCACATAGGAATCTATACAGAAAACGTCACCTTCTCAGAGAGGGTTCTTATCATGGTGCCAATAAAGTGTTTCTGTTACTGAGTGTGCAGAGAGAGGGAAGCAGCTTGCAGCTGTGTGTAAAGGAGGGCAGTGTGGGAAACAAGAAGGAGGAACTGCCTCATGGGGCCTGGCCTGTCTTTGTGGGGATGTTGGGTTTCATTCTAAGCAGGTTAGAAAGTTACTGGAAGGTTTTATGTAAATTGTGATTTATGTATTAAGTTAACTTCCTTACTTTGCAGTGGAGAATGGATTATGGGAATATACAGCTAGATAAAAATATGATATGCAGATAGGAATCTATTTATCTACCTCTATCTAGAGATAAATGTGTGTGTGGGTTGATATTTTCATAGCATTGAAAGATGCGTGAGTGACTTGACCTGAATTCAAGCAATGATGGATATTTCTCTTTAAGTGTATCTTCTCCTACCATAAGAGCCAGTTGATACCAGGGACCTGCCACGGTGAATGTGATTTTAAACTCTAATACCCTCATACTATCAAGACACTGATCAGATCAGTGGGATTTAAGGTAATGTCTTTATGCATGAGGAATTATAGGTCTTGTTTATAACTCCTCAGGGGTGAATTTCCCTACCATCCTGCTTGCATAGAGGTGAAAGATATGCCCAGAAGCTAATATTGAAGTCGTGAGGCAGCACAGCTACTAGATTCACAGTCAAATTTTATTGGAAAGGGTGTTTATTTTGGTTCAAAAAGTTTTATTGACTCTGTCAACCATTAGGGCCATAACAGGGTTTATAAAGAGGAGGCCCCCAAAACACTTCAATGGACCGATACAGATTCTGATACAGATGTAGAATAGATTTAAAGTAGCTGTAGATACCAGTATTTTTGGAAAATGTAGCCATGGATATAGGTCTAGAAGATATGCTGAATAGATACAGTTCTAGGTACAGAAGAGAAGTAGGCGGTAGATGGACAGAGAGCAGATACGGTGGGTGATGGAGGTGCTGCTGTAGCACAGATGTTGGTGTGCAGAGGTAGAAAAGGTGCAGGTATAAAATTTAGATTTGGATGAAAAGTAGATATTAGATATGGATATAGAAAATGGATAGATGCATGGATACATAGACAGGTAGATATGATGCAGAATATGTAAAAATATAGACATGGAAGTGATGTACTGTGTATAACTAACTCAGCCATTGATTGCCCCTTTATCTGTCCCAGTATCTCTAACACTAAAATGTATGGAGTCTGGGAATGGAAAAATGATAAATTATCAGCTATAATCATCAATTTCCAAGATTCTCAAAGCATAAAAGAACAGTCATTTGTGTTTTTCATTAAACCAAGAGATGTAAATTACCAAAAAAAGATTCGAAAACTGTATCAGCTAAGCTGGGAAACTATACTCCATGGGGATTTTTAGTTAGTTCCTGATTGCAAGTGATTTCCACGGTCAGGAATTGCTCTCTAAACTCTGTCAGGAGGACCATATCCTGTTAATGCATGCTGACACTCATAGAGAATTCTCCCTGACATGTGAGCACCACAGTCTCTGTCCTTCAGAGAGAGGAGCTCTCAGCCATGCAAGATATGCTGTTTAAGTGTTCTTAGAATTTGACATTAAGTTCTTTTTCAGATGTTTTTTGAGATGTGTGAGCCATCACCTGCTTTAGCTTAAAAGTCACCAGGAGAAAATGCATGTATTTGCAGCAGGTACCCACATGTTGGTCCTTGAGGTGAATGAGTTAGAATCAGAAAAGTGTATATTCTGGAGCCATAGTCATGTTTATTTAGTACAGATCTTTCTGCAAATTGCGGTAACTCACTGGCCCTGTGTATTCACCTTGTGGAAATACCCACTCGCTGGTGTCAGAAGGTTTCAAAGGTAGAAATGAGGCAGAAGATTTTATTAAGAAAATACTCCTGAGGGCCCGAGGAGACAGCACTGTTAACAATGATACTGCTCAAGCCAGGATATGCTGGGGAGCAAGGTCTGTCCTGTGGAGGCCAAAGGCTACTGTGTGGAACTGTTAATACTTTAGAAGATATCTATCTAAGTATATGTGCTTATGTTTTTTTTTTACTATTGACTTGATAGAATTATGGAAAGCATTTGTGGTATTTGTGATTTCATTTTCGGTAATGCAGACACCGAGGTGCAGGGAGAAAAGACCTTGCTCGAGTGATGCAGGCCCTAGGAGGTAGAGGAGAACAACTTCATCCTGGCCTGCGTGACAGCAGCATGGTCTCCTGCCCCAGTCAGTGCCTCCTGCTCGTGGGACACAAGTGCTGTCAGCTTTGCATGTAAGTGTTCACACTGAGAATGCGTCATGGGCTTTGAGCAAAGCAAGCTCCTGAAAGCATGCCTTAGACAGTGCCATTGCGAGATTCCAGCACACGCTTTTATGGAAAACTGCAAGAGTATTCTAATATTTGGGGCTTTAAAAAACTGAGCGTCTGGGGCTGGGGATATAGCTCAGTGGAATAAGCACTTGCCTAGCAAGTGCAGGGTCCTGAGTTCGATCCCCAGTACCGAAAAAAAAAAAAAAAACTGTTCAAAAAACTGAGCGTCTGAAGAAATAAGTGAGTCTAAAATAAACTTTGTCCCCAAGTCCCAGGATTTATCAAAATACTTTGATATTTGTGTCAATGAACATTAACTTGCATGTCTGAGGACTTGGGAGCTGGTGAAGCACTGAGCTGGTAACAGAACAAGGGAGCTGTAAACCACTGTCTTCCTTACTTGGTCTTCCTATTTATACTCGCATTTTAAGTACTAAGTGCATTATCCCAGAGTGGTAGAGTGCACTCTAATCTATTTCTATCATATAGTTTTTATACTTTCTGTAAGCTAGTTTTACTTTTGAAGTTAACTGCATTTATCTGAAAGCCAGTAAATTAGTTTTATTAGATGTGATATCTAGTCTAGCACATTCCTTAATAAATGTGTGTTGAAGTTTGTTCAAAACACGTCTTGTGCTTCCTCAGTGTGCTCAGAATTCTTATAAGTGTTGGGGGACAGAGTTCCTGGGAGCTAATAATATGGGGAAAGGGAATATAAAGTGAAGGAGTCTGCATAGTAGCAGCACATCCCAGGTCAAGGTGAGTGCTGCAGTGAAGACAGGAGGATTTGCCCTCGAGCTAGTACAAACACAAAGGCCCTTTCCAGTAGGTCACATTCAAATATAGATACAAAGGACATAAGCAAGAAAACCATGGGCTTTTAGGGTAAAATACTTTTCTACAAAACAAATTGTAATTAAAGAATTCCAAGGTAGCCGTGTGCTTGGTATGTTTTGAGGGTTCGCTTGGAGCTAAGGAGGAAGGAGGAAGGAAGAGCCCTAGAAGTGACGAGAAAGAGAGAGAGAAAAGTAACTGATTCTAACCTTGTGTGTGGGTGCTGGTTGATTGGAAACCCTTCTTCAGGAATAAGGAGGGAGAGGATGGTGCATTTGAAAAAATCTTACTCCATATTTTGGGAATTCTTTATCCCTTGCACTTTTGAACTCTACCCCTTAGCACACATTGATTGTAGTTAGTGAGAGACTCAACTAACCCAGCATTTGCTGATAGATAGCCATTACAATTATTAGTTACATAACAGTAAGTGAAGTTGAGGCTGATCTAAGTTTTGTCCGTGAACCACTGGTGTCATCAAGAGGCTAGATACTCTCCCTTTCTAGATTGCATCTCTTCAGGGTCTGAATTCCTCTTATCTCCATTTCCTACTTGCCAGCAGGCATTAGGCAATATAAAGAAATGGAAATCAGATGTCACTGTCCTGATGGGGTTGTTCCCATTTTGATTTATTCCTTCACATGTCTAGGCACTTCCATTATGCCCAGTGTTTTCCTAAGCACTTTCCATTATAAGAAATCATTTATTCCATATTGCAACTGCATCACACAGGAAACTGTTAATGTTGTAATTTTGCAAATCACAACACTGGGACATAGAGAAGTTAAATAGCTCACTGGGATATAAGGATCTACATCTATTAATTAATGGCCATGGTTTCAAGACACTGGAATTACATCTAACAGAAAATATATTCATCAAAACAAATACTTTGTTAAAATTGCAATACTATTTTAAATTGCTAAAACACTTTGGAAAATTGCTTAGAAGTGCCATGAAATCTGAATACATGCACTGGCTACCGTTTGGCAAATTTATTTCTAGATATTTACCAAAATGAATTAGTAGCATGTTAATAAAAAGACATGGAATACCGTGTTCACAGTAGGGCTTTTCCTAGTCACCAGAAACTGGAAAAACCCTAGAGTCATCTATACACAAGAAATACATTGTTGCCTATCTAGGCAACATAGTAACACAGTACAGAGAAATGTATCATTCACAGATACAATAATGAGATAGTGGGTGGATCTCGAATTCAATGTTGCAGAAAACAAGCTGATGCTAGGCACAGGGCCCCTGCAAGTGCAAACTCAGCCGGAAGAAGGCAGATCAGTGTTTGTTCTGAGGAAGGAGGGGGAGGGCCCAGGAGGAAGAGAGCTGCAGCGGGGCCTCAGATGTAATACGCACAGGCAGCTCTCAGTCCGGGGTTCAGTGATGTGTGGGGGTGATACTACCAGCAACCATGCAGCTTTGCACTCACAAGTGCTTGTATGGCTGTCTT
The DNA here is from genome assembly GCA_004027595.1 of Dinomys branickii. Taxonomy (NCBI): domain Eukaryota; kingdom Metazoa; phylum Chordata; class Mammalia; order Rodentia; family Dinomyidae; genus Dinomys; species Dinomys branickii. The sequence continues at coordinate 9,699 of PVLD010007578.1, forward strand.
GCTACAGTTCTCTAATTCTCTGGGAAGGGAAGGGTCAATTGTATGTGCCCTTTGTTTCCTGCTTTTGTCATGAGCCTAAAACAGATCTGTACATTTTAGATGAGTCTTTACAGAAATAAAGTTAAAGGATGTTGGGGCTGGATTCAAGCATATCAATACTATTGTAAGATTCCTGAACTGAGCTTCCTTTCAGTTTCATCTTGAAATGGAGTATAAAAATAATACTCCATTAAAAACAAATTTTAATAGTGATAAAATGGTGGAAAATGCCTCAACTCTGAATAAAGTTCTGACACTTACATCTAGACTAGTTACTGCGAGCTGATCTGAAATCACTGCTAATCCCAAAGGCCTATTCCTGAGATGTCTCCATCACCCTCTTACCGAGGTGTCCCAGGGTTCCTCATACCCTGAAGAAGAGTGAGTGCAATGTGTCCAACTTCAGGGATTCCTAGTGGCCTCCAACTGGAAGCCTCCACCCTGGCCCTCCTTAACTTTTCTTTCATACTTTTTCTTTCCCTTCTTAGCACTTTTGCTACTTTTACAATATTTCTCTCTCATTCATTTTTAATCACACCTCTCACAAGTGGAATTTTTCTCATGGTGATAAAGCAATTGTGATTTGGGTGTATCACTAAGGCGATCTCAGTTGGGCCAGAAGAGAACCAGTCTGTTGGTTGGAAGGAGGAGAATCTGCTCTGGGCAGATGTTGTCCAGGAGAATCCATCCAGTCTGGTGCGAACTCCAGGCCTTTGTGTGCAGCTGAGGGTGGGACTGCATGGGAGCCAGTGGTCCGCATAGAACCTGAGTCTCTATGTAGGTGATGGACCACTAGACATTGCATCTCATGTGGTGCTGACTAGTAACCAAAGAGGCACATAAGAAAGGAGAACTACTCCTGTCAGTCCCTGAAGGTGCTTAAAGAGACAGGGAACAAATGTGCAGACAGTCCTGCCTAGATAAAATTAAATACGCTGAAGCTCTTAAATCATTAGTGGAGTCACTGGACCCATGATACTATCCTAGGTTGTTTTGAGATGTAGATCAATAAGGATTCAAAACTATACATCAAAAGATATAGACCTAAATCATGATTATATGGAGGACTAAAATGAAAAAATTGATACTTTAGAAAAATATACTTGATGGTATGGAAATATTTGTGAACTAGTGGTAAACTTTAAAAACTTAGGCTAGCATGCAGGACATATGCTGTCATGCCTGCAAAAGTATGAATTTACCAAAATGAAACCCTTTGATCTGCATAGCCAATGTGTACTAATAAAATGTGAAAAGGTACATATATTTATAGAAGAATTATATGTGAGAACATAATCACAGCGGTAGTGGTTTTCAAGTGATTTTTCTTTCTCAAAGTGGGAGGAGATCAAGAGGTACAGGAGGGAGGGAGTAGCGGAAAGGTGATAAAAGGAATTAAGACATATTATGCACACGTACCGATCCCACGGAAGGAATGTAAACACGCACTAACAAACGTATGCTAGTGAAAAATAATCTTAAAAAGGAAATATATTTTTAGTTTCCTACCAAGGATATTATGTTGATTGTACTCAGAAAAAGTACATAACATTTTTGTTGTTTTTCAAGAATATATTTGGAAAATATATGCAGTAGTCTTGATGATCTAGGTCAGCAATGGTCATCAGTAACTTTGCAAGTTTGTATTTTTCTTCTAAAGTAAGTTCCTTTTCTAAGATAATTTGCTTGAGAGAAATGTTAATGATTTCTGTCCACATTAACCATATTGGCATTTTAATATATTTATGGGTAAAAGTAATTTCATTAAGTATTACTTGACTAAGAAGGTAAAGTAAAATTATATTTCACTTATCATTGTAGTTACCAGTCAATGCGAAGTGCAATGCTTTGAAATGTATAATTTTCTGACTAAAATAGAAGAAAAAGAAATTAGGGTCCAGATTCACAGAGAAATTTCTAGAGAATTTGTATATGTCTGTCATAGATTTCAGGGGTCACAAGGAATCCACGGGGCCTTCTAAGGGCCGTTTTAATCCTAACAGGTGGTAATGAAAGTTGGAAGCAAGACAAACAGAAACCACCTTGACCACTGGGGGAAAACACAGACACACAGACCCACAGACACACAGACACACAGACACACAGACACACAGACACACAGACACACACACACACACATTTCACTGTCTATTATGTTGCACTTTTCAAAGGAAGGTGTTTGAAAGTAATTACATCTGTGAGAGTGAGCCTCGTTTGTACCATGGATCTACCTACACTTATTGGTGTCACTCCAGCAAACTTGTATTTGTTATAGTTAGTTGAAACTGTTAAATTTTTATTCAGCTACTGAATCAAGGCTCTAGTGCTTGCAATGCTTGGCCAGAGGAAGAAAATCATGTTTCTCATATTGCTCTTGAAGTTTTCCTCTGTTACCCTGGTCCTGATATGTCTAATTTCTTTGAAGCCTGGGACCTCTGCATAGACAGCAGAAGAAAGGCTGTGTGGGCAGGGGGTTTGATTCTCTTTGTGTGTGTGTGTGTGTGTGTGGGGTAACTGGGAAGTGAACTCATGCTTGCCAGGCAGGTGCTGCACCACTGAAGTATATCCCTGGCCCCTGGCAGTTTGATTCTCAGTAGTTTCCACAGCATAACTGGAGCAAAGGGATTAGCAGGCTACACCCAAATTCCTCTGCCACTAGAGTCTGAGCATGAGTGAGAAAACTCAAACATAAATATTGTATTTTTCAGTTCTTACCTTGGATTCCTACAGAGCTATCTTTTAACAAAATATGAAGGTAGTGGTAATCCCAGGTCCCCTTGGCTACTTTGAGATTCATTTTTCATCAGGAGAAGTTCAAGACAGGACCACACTGGGACACCCGGATGGGAAGGAGGGAAATTTGGACAGTGGCAACCTTGCAAATCAGATCTCTAAACCCCTTCTGTTAATATTCTGGTCTGTTTTTCTTATTTGATTAGAGGAAATTGTTTTGTGTTCTGGTGATATGTTGGGTCATTACCTCTAGCACAGAATCCACACAATTGTTACATATTTCAGTCTGAGCAACTTGTGTTTTATGTTAGGGAAAGTCCTTCCAGCCTTGGGAAAACCAATTTCTAACCTGCATAGAGGATGGACATTCAGCTGTTTTCCTGTGGATAATCATACAGAGAAATAAAGATGGTGACACCGGAATAATATGCTTTATCTCGCGGCCCAGTAAAACCCTGTATTGGAGCACATTTTTGTTTAAAGGAAAAAGTAGACGGACCTGTTGGAGGCACTGTCCGTGGTGCTGAAGGTTGTGTGCCTGGGTCTGAACCATGGAGGATTTACTGGCTTCCCAGCCTCCGTGGGACACACAGTCTTCATCGATGCAAAGTCCATGTCTCCCGGAGGACCGTGCTGAGTATATTCACAGCTTTGATGCTGTCCTGTAGCTGCACTGCGGGGTAGAGTTCTTCCTGGACCATCCAGCAAGATATTTCTTTTTCATAATTGAACAGAGTTTAGAAAAGAGAGTATGTTTTTCTCTGCTTTTAGTTCCTTTTGATCTGTGTATACTTTTTCCCACTGACACAGCACAAAAGGCTTTTGGAATACAGGTTGGGAGTTGTGGGTGGCATAAGTGTAGCTGTGGAATCACTTTCCATGGTGTATTTCATCTCCACGGGGTCATGCATGGAGTGAAGGGCCATTGTCCCCCAAGCACCTGGCATAGTGCCTGACAGGGTGCCCACTCTGCCAACATCACTAGCTAGACATTTGCCTGAGCTCTTCTTGTTTGGCAAGTGTTTCTTTTGAGCCTAGATTTCCTACTTAGTGACTTTATTTTCATAAGCAACTGCCATACAAATATGTCTAAGCAAAGAATAAGAAAGTTCATTGATAACAACAGCTGTCTAAAACTGAAGGTGTCCTTTAGGTCACATGTTAGAAGTAATTTGAAAAAGGTGTGTGGGGAAGACAGGATTTGAGGAGAGATAAGGAAGAGAACATTTTTATAAACTTATTTCCTTGAATCTTGATTATAAAAATACAGGATAACCAGGGTCATGCTCTCTTACTGGGCAGAAAAGGAGACAGCCTTGGGAGGCTGAGCATGTTGAGAAGGTCATGCAGGCTGAAGTCTCAGAGCAAAAGAGTGTGGCCTGCCATTGCTGAGGCCTGATGCTAACAATACCCTGGTCTGTAGTTGTGTGCTGAATATTCACTCAGCAATTAATGAGAAATACATTCACTAATGTAGTGGACACTCTAATGTGGTGCATCTCTACCCTGGTATCACTGGCATTTGGCACTGGGTGGCTCCTTGTCACACACAGCGTAGGGTGTCTAGTGACCTTGCTGGGCTGTGTGCACTAATTCTTGTAGCATCTGTCCCAGTTGTGTTAACTAAAATGTTTCCTGTTGCTGCCAAATGTCTCTATGGTTATAGAGGAGGCAATTTGGTGGTTTTAAAGTATTGCATTAATTCCATTGATTCTTTTTTAAATTGGCTTTAATAATACACACACTTTTAGGAAACCCTCTTGGGATACATTCTGTAGCTCTCTCAGAAAGAAGTTTTCTTTCCCCAATAAATATATTCTGCAAAATAAACAAAAAAAAACACTTTTAAAGTCCATGTCTCTTGGTCTAGGTTTTACTGTGACATTTGTTTTAAAATTTCTGCACTGTCTGGTAGCCAGGAAGGTGTGACACTTGGGTTTGTTCTGTGAGCTCCAGGGTGGCCACGTAGGGCTTGGAACTTGCATCTGGGCCTAAGTGTGGCATGTGTAGATCAAGATTTTCTTTGGATCTTCACCATCTTGGGAAATACTCTATGAAACAACACAAAGTTTAGCCAGAGCCACAAAGAATCCAGAACATATCTGCATTCATTCAGGGAGGATGAAATGAATAGTGACATTAAGTGTGTGTGTTGTGTTTTTGTGTTTATTGCTGTTGTTATGATATTTGTTTGTAGAGTCCAAATTTTGAGAGAGAAGCCTTGTGACTAGAGATGACTTTTTTTGAGATAAATTGTTGCTGTGCAGTGCAGGCTGGCCTTGAACTCACTATGTAGCCCAGGCTGGCCTCAAGCTTCCGTCAGTCCTCTTGCCTCAGCCTCCCAGGTGCTGAAATGGCAGATGTTCACCACCATGTGTAGCTCTCTGGAGATTATTTCTCCTTTGGTTTTATCCAGCGTGCCAAACCAGAAAGGGAGCTTCAACACATGCTGCCTGCAACTGCCCATGTCCTATTTACCTCCTTCAGATTTCTTTGATAAACATCAGATTTTTCAAGTCCTGCTAGCTAGTTAGTTTCTTAGACTCTTGTTGTCGGACTTGTTTGTTTGGGAAACACCAAACAGCAATTCAGAACCCAAGCCCATCACTGAACTCATTAAATGTAAATTTACTAAGGTAAATACAAATCCCAGTTTTGTTCAATTGGGCAAAAATATATAACCAAGTGGTATGACACTGAGAACAGGAGAAGATAAATATGAGGAGACAGAATGGGTGACTGAAACTTCATTCTAAATTTCATTCCATCAGGGTACAAAGCAGGCTGTGGATGTTATGCTTATATAGATCTTTAAAGCAAAAGTACTTCAAATAATAAGATGATATTACAGAACCACTGAGTACCAATCTGAGAGAGAGAGAGGGAGGGGGAGAGAGCGGGAAGGACAAGGGGAGGGAGAGAGGGAGAGGGAGAGAGAGACGAGAGGGAGACCCCTAAATAACATCTAAGGATATAGATGAAGTACCTGACAACTAAAGGAAGAAATGGGAAAAGAGGTGATCATAGTGTAAGGTCTTAACAAACCTCTCTCCTGGACTGGTAGAACTCTGGTATAAAATCCACATGAACACAAGAATTTTGAACATGATTACAGGCTGGATCCAAATGGCATATTTAGAAATAGTAGCCAGTCATGACAAAATGTGGACTATTTACCCACATTGACCACTTGCTGGCCATCACTCCAGTCCTGGCGCACTTCACAGGGCTGGAGTCGCAGAGTGTGGCTGTCTGCTTGTTGCAGGATGGAACCAGGGTGATGCTGATGGTGGTAGCGATAACTGCAAAGTCTCCAGATGGATGGGCTTCAAGGAACAGTCTCCTACCAGTGCATGTAGAAACAATTCACATTGTAAATTAGGAAATACTTTGACTTGACTAATTATGAAAATATCACCTATTGGCAGACAGCCAAAGTCATATTCGAAGGAAATACATGCAAACAATGGACGTATTAGAGCAGCAGGCCAGGTCTTGGGAACTCGGAGTGACCACTCACTGAGGGACACATGGTGGCAGGTTCTTCACAAACTCAGCCCTGCTCCCTGCCCCAGCTGCCCTCCTGCTCAGCGTAGGGCTCTGGCCTCCGGGCCCCAAGGTGGTGCACTTCGTGCTCCACCCACAGCCCAGGGAGCTGGGAGGGGCTCGGCCTGCCTGGGGGAGTGGAGGCGAGAGTGGGGTGTAGAAGGAGGGTGGGGACGGGACGCAGGGCCTGTGGTTCTGAGGACTGGCTCGCTAGTCCTCTCCCGTCCCTACCCAGGGTGTGGAGACATCTTGTGCCTTGATTACCCACCCAGTCCCATAGGCTCTGCCTTGGCCCACACTTGCTGGTTCCTTAGAGTTTGGGTCTCTGCATTAGTGTCAGAACTGGGGCCCTCAACCCAGGAGCCTGAGACCTGAAGGTAGAATCGCATGCTTTCCCACCAGCAGCCTTTCAGGTTGATGCCTCCTTTACCTGGAAGCTTGGAGGCACTGGCTCCAGGCCACATTTTCCACCCAGAAATACGTGATGAGATCGGACACAAGCCTGGTCAGGGCTTAGAAATAGAGACACGATAGAGTTCCCTGCATCAGGACCTTCAGAGGAGGCACTTGGAGGTGGGGGACGGCGGACACTGAGAGGAGGAGGACAGATGGGGGCCAGGGTGGGAAAAAAGAGTGAACCAGGAGTCAGCAGCACCTGGAAAGCCAAGCCTTCTGGGAGAAGGCATTACAGGAGTTCGCCAGGCCCAGTGGGTCAAAACTCACCCAACCATGCTTGTGAAATGGGAGCCTTGTATCAAGTGTAAATAGTGCACACTGAAGTGGCTGAGAAAGAGTAGTGGGAAAGCACAGAGACATTTATTTTTTCTTTTGGAGAGTAGGAAAGAAAATATCTTTTGTGGACTGGATAATATTCTTTCCACGTTTCAGCCAATGGGAAAGATACTTTTATTAACCACCCCTGTGTTGGTAGAGAACTCGGAGGTTTCCACATGGACCTAGAGCTATAAGTGGTTGGCCAGGTGTGTGCCCTGAGTTTGGAACATACTTGCTGCTTCACTTTTTCCTCAGAGTTGCTTGGTATTTACTACATATCCGGCCTAATGGAGTCCAAGAAAAACGAGATAATCTTTTCTCAAGTTTTGAAATGAGAGAAAGGAGGAGGAAAGAAAATCGATACACAGGATCATCATTCTTCTCCATCCACAGTAAATGGGTTGAGGAGGGTCATTAGTAATCTCTGCAGGTGACAATCGGGTCATAAGGGTTGGAGAACCAAAAAACAAATTTTGAGGCCAAAATATGTTCTTCTCTTCACGGCTGGATGATCTGCTGAGAGATTTTAATTTCAATTTTTTAAGTCACAGTATCTTTCCTTTATACAAGTGGTTTTAGATGCGATATTGAAGAAAAGCACGACTTTGCTTAGGGAAATACATATTTCCTGGGGCAGCTTTGCTGTCCCATAGAAAATGCAAAGGGATGCCTTGGCTAGGTGTGAATTCTTCTAGGTCCAACAGCTTTCAGTCCTCTGTCCATGATAGAATTCACCCTTGTACTCAGAACCAAGCAAGCAGAGCTGGGCAGGGCCTGGGCACACACTGAGGCATTAAGACTGGAGCTTGGTCACTCAAAGCCTGAGGGGTCAGCAGCACAGGATATGCAGACTGTGTTTCCACAGGCATTAAGAGTCAGGGTCTTGTAATTGGCACCTGTGAGCCAGGGGCGTTCATGGGGGGGGGTGAACTCAGCATGAACTGTGTTATGGCCACAGTACTGCTGAGGTTATGTGTGTTTTTGGGTTTTTGAGAAAATTAAAATGAAAAGACACTTACTACTACTTAGCTCGCACCTTCATTGGGAACACAAGACACAGCCAGATGGAAAGCGTAGAACACTTGGGCTCCTGCATTTGTAAAGAGGGTGCCTTGTGATCACACCCACTCTGTCCACTCTGACCTGGGCACGTGTGCACACAAGCTCACATACAACCCTACCCCACATCTAGAAAGGTCCATAGGATGTGATTTATGGCATCTCTGCATGGTCATGATCTACATTTCAATGATAGAAACACTGTTAGCACCCAGTTTCTGTTTGCTTCTTGCTGTGGCTAGAAAAGTGCCTGATTTAACATAGGACTTAGAAAGAGCCACAATATGGGATCCAGAGACTTAGGACAGAGGAGTGCAGCAAGCCAGCAGGAAGGAGATGAAACACAATCCCACCATGCTCTAGTTAGGATCAGGGTGAAGTTTCAGTAGTTGGAACCTATTGTGCTAAAGTGTGTACTGTGCTGTGTCTGGGAGCAAATGCCTCTACCCTGGGAAGCCTGGCTGGAAAGAGAGAACAGCCATGACTCATGCCATGACTTCATGGGTTGAATTACATCTACACAACTATCTGCCTCCAGGGACTGTGATGCTATTTTCATGTGAGTGTAGCTCTGAGCCCACTGCCCCCTAGTAGGTCAGCTGTCTGCATAAACAGCGGAGCCTCTTTGTTTTTCTTACACCTCATCACTTAATGGTTTCATGGTAACTCAAAACCTGAGCAGCAGAAAGCTACAGCACACACCATGCTGGACAAGACTGCATCCTGGGGAAGTGACAAAAGTAGCCCTGGTGGGAAAGAGGTGTGTCACCTCATATGACCAATGAAGGCTAGGGAAGTGAGTGGGGACCACAGTGATGTCTTCCTGGTGTACCTCAGATTCATAGCCAGCGTCCTTTCAAGATTGCAGCCTGCTTTTTGGGAGACATGGCACAAACCTGTTCTGTAAATTCCCTAGAAAGCCATAGAAGAGGCTGTGGATGGTTCAAAGAATAACTTGGCCTCATCCAGTGTGGAGAGTCAGTGAGGTTATTAGGGATTACTTACAGAGTGGCAGGCAAGTTGGGGGGTGCAGCCCTACCAAGAGTGTCAACACACCTTTGCTAAGCTACTGGTTTTAGAGGACTCTTATTAATGAAGCAAAACCACAGTGAAAACCAAGAAGAATCCATGGGAGAAGGCAGGTATTCCCCACTCCCATCCATCCTTGTCTGTAATTTTTGGTCTCAGCAAGCACTGCCCAGCTGATGGGTGACCTTGTGGAGCTGCAGCCTGGCACACACCTGGTTACCTAGCGAGGACCCATTGGGCAGTTAAACAGAGGTTTCTATAAGATGAGTTTATTTTGTTCTAAGTTTACAGGCCACGTCTCCCTACAAAACCCCCGTGATGGAGGAGCAAGAAGACATGAATAATCACAGAACTCACTAACAGTTCAGGCTGGTAGTGAGTGAAAGGGCATGAGATCCAGAACAGAGAGGCATGGCCAGCACCTTCCCTCTCACACCACAGTGCCTGAGGGCCTCAGGGGTCTCCATGGAACCTCTTTGTCCAGTCCTTCAGCCAAGTGTTGGGGCAAGAACCAGAAGATATTCACCTCCAAGATACCTGTAAAAGAGACAGCCTGTGGCTGCCTGGGGATCCCAGTGAGTTAGACTGAGGAGCTTCTCCAAAGGACCGTGGTCCATTTGGGGTGAGGCTGTGCTTTACTTAAACTTCACTTTTATCCATTATTTCTATTTGCATCCTGAGTAGAAAACAGTACTCAGTATGAGGAAGGGAAAGTCCAGGATGTTGGCATGCATGACCCTGGTGACAAGAACCAGTAAAGGGCCGAAGATGGTTATTTGCAGAAACGTAACAGACTTGAAGGCACCTGGGTTGTGAGCGTGAACATTTATGGCACCACACATTTTAAAACTGTTTGTTCCTGTCAAGCCGTATCTGCTGCGTCACAGTGGTCCAGGAGACCAGATAGGAACACTGAACTACAGCACTGCACTTTGTACATAAACCATGATTTTTTCCCATCTTTGCATTTTTACTGTCAAAGCACAGCCCCCATATTTAGTGACCGCACTTGGAGGGTGAGAAGACTGTCCTCATTATACCCACAGAACTCATTCCTCCCACTACCTTGACTCCCACCAATAAGGCATTGAAATTTCTCTGTCTTGCTTATAAAAAATATTCAATGATTTAAATGCTTTATTTGAAAATAAAAGAGTATAATTAAGAAGAAATTCCCCTCTTTTTCTTAGTATCCCTACCCCAACAATCAAATGCTTTAAGGAAATTATGCCAGAGGTGCTGTGTAATGCTGGCTATTTAAGAGATGAGTTCAGTATGAGATGAACCTACCTTAAACTCTGTCTCAGGTCATTCATTCATTCATTCATTCATTCATTCTTTCGTCCATTCATTATGATGTCCATGGGCCCCCTTTAGCCCTGGAGTGACAGTGGTAGATGTGACTGCTAAGAACACTGATGTCATGCAGCTTACATTGAAGTGCAGGGATTCTGAAAATGAAATGAGAAAAGAAACTGCTCCACACTGTGACAAATGTTGGGGTGAAAAAGGTAATGAGCCAGCTCAGCTTGATGGAGAGAACCTATGTTCTTGGGCTTTTATGGTGAACAGGCAAGAGTTCTGGGTGGTTACATGAGGAATCTTGCTAAGGAGCGGGGAGAAATAAAGAGCTTGTGGAGAGGACCAACGAGGTCAAGTTCTTAAGAGCATTGGGGAGATTCATTCCAGAAGTGGGAGACAGAAAGCCTTGGGCATAGTGATTTCATCCTATGTGGTCAGTGATCAAGTTGTCATTTATTGATTAGACAAAATTTAAGGAAAATGAATCATAAAATAGGTGATGCATATGGTGGGATGAAGGGAATCTATTTATTTTCTTATATGTTTTTCCATCAATCCATCTCTAGATCATCACAGGGATACACAAATGTTCTCTTGAGCTACTGGTGACTTCATGGACCTAATCAAAGCAACTTAGAGACACCTGCTTCAAAAAACATGTTTGTTTTTTTCTGCCCAGAAGTACTCCTATGAAAACCATCCACATGATGGCAGTCAGCAAGATGGGGATTATTTTATGATAGGTCTGAACTATTCACAATTTTACAGAAATCATTTTTTTCTGTTTGTATCTGGGTAATCAGATGAAAATCAAGACATTGCCCAGGTTACTTCATAAATCAGGAACATATTAACACATTTGCTCGGTGGTTGTGGTTCCACTTTTGGTGCTGATCACACCAATTTTCATTCCATCAAAAGCTGAGTTCGTTTCTTCTTGTCAAATATCTTCATTTTCCACTGAGCTGCTACAATATTCAGCTTTTAAACGAAGCTAATCCTGGTTTTTCTGGAGGATTGGGTTCTATAGCTCATGTTCTATAACAAAATGTGCTTTATTAGAAAAGGCAGCTGTGGAAAATCAACAGAAATGTAACAGTAATGGGATTTGCTAAATACAGAGGGAAAACATGGAGTAGAAACTGACACAGTTATTCATTAGAGAAATTCTAATGACCGGCAAGGTATTAATGACCCTCACAGAGACCAGAATTGTTGAGAGAATTTGAATGCTTACTGGAGAGTTGGAGATATCAAAGAATTATTTATTTAAGAAGTCTCAAAACGTTCATTTTTCTTTCTGAGATTTTTTGCCTTCATATGAAAATGGTTGGTAGACCACTGTGATACTTGATGCTCAAAAAATGTATGAGTTTTACAATTATACAGCAGTCATGGATAGTCTCTAAACTTTTGGATGTTTCTTCCTGAGTTGACCAATACTGCATTTGCAGCTTTGTGTTTAAATCTGCAATGGGAAAGCATTTCACATCCTATTCTAATTTCCACGCACAAGGGATGAATCCAAATACACTTTGGCCATAGCGATACAGTCTTAATAAAAATTATTCTGTGTAGGCTGGCCAAATAAATGTAATTGGCAGGTTTTGCACTGTGTCAAACTTGACAAGCCCTGAGGAAGTAATGTTCATGTGCTCACAGTGGAGTCGCTCCTGTTATGTCTAACACAGATCCTCATCATTAGTCAAGCTCATCTCTCTCTCTGGTAGGAGATTCTGTTGGCAGCCCCATTAGAAGAAAAACGGGTAGCTGTTGTTATTGTTTGGGACAAAAATGTCTCCTGTGCCTGTAATCTCAGCACTCTTGGAAGGCTGGAAGACTGCACATTAGAGACCAGTTTAAAATATATGTAGTGGATTGATGACTGGTGGTCAACTTATAATCCCCCGCTGAGCCGAGTAAGTGTGGTGCTGGGTATGAGAGGCCACCTGGAGATTGTTGCCAGCCACATAAGAGGCAAAACTGGAGAAGAAGTGAGGCTGTTGGGAGCTGAGAGAGGTTGTTGGGAGCTGGTAGAAGCTATAAGGAGCTGTTGGTTCTGTTGGAGGAGCCCATCATGCTGGCTTTCCTGATGAGCTTGGCTGTTTTCATCCTCTGAGGAGCTCAGGACCTCGTTGGCACTGAGAATAGCTTTGGTTCACTTTGGGGAGCTCTGGTCCTGGCTTTCCTGATGGGAACTCAGCTGTCTTCACCACTGGAGGAGCTCAGGACCTCATTGTTGCTGAGGATGGCTGTGGTACCTTTCAGGGGAGCTCGGTTCTTCTGAGCATCGCTTCTTGGCTCCCATGCAGATCTCTCAGCCTGCTAGCACAGATCCTTCATCCTGCTGGCACAGACTTCCTAGATTACACCACTGACCTTTGGGCTTTCACATTGCAGATCCATGAAACAGGCCTGCATGAGATGTTGTGATGGGCTCTGCCTCCAGTTGAACTCATGGGAGGCTTTGTTATGAGCTCTAGATCTTCAGCTAGACTCATGCAGGACATTTGTGTGGGATCCAGGCCCTTGGCTAGATTCTTTGGTCTTAGTATGTAGACAGATTTCCCGTTCTCTTTTTTATATAATTCTTTGCGTGACTGTTATAAAAGTCATATAAAATATGTGTCCTGTATTATATTGTTCCCCTTGAAAAATATCTCCCAAACCAACACAAAATAGTGGGACCTTACCTCAAAAAACCAAAAAGAAAATTCTCTTCAGAGTCAAAAGGTTCATGTGCTGAGCCCTAGGCACTGTGTCATGCGGACACTAATCTATCACTGCGTGTGTGCTGGGTATGTGTATTCTTGTTCTCATCCCCTGCTGTCTCTGTGACTTTCTCCTTGAGTCCTCAGCTTTCTCTGCCATGCCCCTCTACTGTGTGTTCCTGCCTGGGAACCACTAGACCATGGACCGAAGGCTGGGGAACCCTGAGCCCAAAGGACTCCTACCTCCTCTAAGTTCCAGGTGTTAGGTATGTTGTCCCAGCAACAGAAGGATGACTGCAAGAGATGTGTGTATGAAAGATAGGACTGTGTTTGGAGTAGCAGTGATGACAGGATGCACGTGCACTACTTGAAGGTGTTTTTATACTTAGTGTAGATAGATCAATAGATAGATAGATTAGATGACAATGTCTGACAGGTAGATAATAGGTAGATGTGCAGATAGAGTCATATTCATTTACATTCTGGATTTATTTTGAAGTCTTTGTTTCCTGGAAAAGTACTATTTTTAAAAAATTGTTCCCTCTTAGTTCTTAAATGTAAAAGACTTTCATAGGCATTTTACTGTCCTCCAGGACAAGAGTGGCGACACCCTAACTGGCTGTCATTCCCGTGGTCTCCAACACCAGCCATGGAAATATGCTTGATGCTTTACGTGCTAACAGAGTTCTTTATCATTTTCCAAATTTGGAGAAAACCAAGTCTTCTTAGAGTGAGACTTGTTTTTTTCAACAGATCATATTCTGAAGCAACATATGCTTCTGCGAAATGCTGTTATAAATATGGATTTAGCACAAGCTTTTTAAATTAGAGAAATGTGGGTAAAAGAAAAGCATGCAGCCCCAGAATGATGACTTATACATTGTTCTGCTTCTTTACTACTTCACTAAATTTTTGATGCATTCTTTCAACATCAATAATTTTATTATTTTTTACATTCTTTACATGCTTAATTTTGATTCTAGAAAATTGTGGCTATAAATTGCTCAGTTGTTGCTTCATTTTGGGATGCTTAGATATTTCTAGTGTTCTGGTGTTATACACAATATTTATAGAATTAGTAGCAGAAATCATACTAGCACTAACCCTAGGGTTAGAGCATTGTCCCTGGCCAGGAGCAGGGCTCCTGCATCCTGAACAATGGCACACTCTGACATTAGCATGCCAAGACCACAGGCCCCTGGTAGTGGCATGAGGAGGTAAAGCATTTCTGTGCTTTGCTTCGTGTCTGGTGCAGCGTGTGGAGCTTTATGCTGTGGCACAGTAGCCCTGGTGTGTGTGGGAGAGTGGGCCCCAGTGCTGATGCAGCCGCTGGCCCCAGGGACTCAGAGCTTTTGGGCCTGTCTTGTTCTCTCGGTCCTTCTATCCTCTTGTTCTCAGCCGCATCCCCTGCTCCTCCAGCTCTTCCTTTTCTTGTCCTGCGTCGTGCCCTGTGGTCCTCACCAATTTGGATACAGATTATTTTCTGGCCAAATAAACCCAGCTCAGATGCCTTGAAAACTTAGTTGTGTGGATTATTGTAGTAAACAGTGCACCCATACTGGTATCAATTTGCTTGTTTTTGAGATGCAGCAAAAGTTCCTATTTACAGCATATATTTGCTATGAGAACATCCCCTGGCCACTATTGTAGCTTCAGTTGCATTTTTAAATGTTCTAAATGCCACCACCATGCATTTTACAGGGTACCAAATCCAGGTGGGGAGTAAGAGTGAGACTTCTGAAACAATAGAAGAATCATTCAAATATCGATAAGAAAGGAGAAATGTTACTGGGTGTGGTGGCACAGGCCTCTAAGCCTGGGAAGGGAGATCACAAGTTTAGGTCCAGCCTGGATAATTTAGTGAGACCTCATTTCAAAATTTAAAAAATAAAATAAAAAAAAGGACTGAAGATTTATCTCAGTGTAGAATCCCTGGGTTCAATCTCTAGTGCTCAGAGAGAGAGAGAGAGAGAGAGAGAGAGAGAGAGAGAGAGAGACAGAGACAGAGACAGAGAGAAACAGAGATAGAGACAGAGAGACAGCAGAAACAGAAACAGAAACAGAAACAGAAACAGAAACAGAAACAGAGAGACAGAGAGATCCAGTTCTTACTCTGTGTGCTGTACAATCTGGATCATGACCTTCCACTGCTTGGGACCCTTCCGTGACTGCCCACAACCTCTGGTTGCCAGGCAGTGTCTCAGTGGAGCCCTCAGCTGCCCCTGCCTTGCACACTCTCTGCACTCTGTCTTCTATCCAGCCCCTCAGCCGTCCTGTCCACTATCTCCTACATCCACTGTGCACTCATCCTTACATATCATCTTTCAGCACTATTTGTGGACCCCATAATTGTGAATTTACCCACTACACATATTTATTTGTAGCCACAAAATCCACATACTTTCACAGTTTATCAAGAGACATGGGCAGAAGTTTGAGTTGAATATGTTTAACAAACATATTCCAGTAGAGGCTGAAGCAGCAAGAGTCTCTGCCTTTCTCTTTTAGCCCCCAGCCTCTAAGGAGGTCCATGTCATGGTCTGCTCAGTGTCACACTTCCCAGTCTTTGGGTTCAGTTATGGTTTTGTTATTTAAAAGAGCCACCGAGTGTAGTACTGATGCTATTAAGAGTTTCAGGGATGTGTAATCTCATTTGTCAACTTGGCTGGGTGAAGGAACACTGGGAAACTAGTAATGCACACTTCTAGGTGTGCCTGTGGTGGGTTTCCAGAGATGACTGGCATGTGTGACAGATAACTGAGGGGTGACCCTCTGTGAACATAGGCAGCACCATTCTGTAGGTCGTGGCTCTGATGGAAGCAAAGAGGAAGAAGGAGAAAGCCAGTCGGCACTGCCTGTGGTTCTTGCTTCTGGTTGTCACAAGCTGAGCAGCTTCCCTCTGCCACACCCTTCCCTTCTACCATGATGTTTCTGTCTTGCCACAGCAGTGGAGTCAGTGGCCATGGACTGAACCCTCTGAAACCATGAGCCAGAATAAATCTTTCTTCTTTTAAGTCATGTTTCTAAGGTATTTGTCACAATGGTACAAAGCTGAGTAGCAGCACCCTGAAGCACAGAAGACTGTGGTCTTCCCATCTGAGCAAAGGCATGCTAAATGAAAATGCCACTTTGTTCAGGCCTGGATTACAGTGGTGATGAGCTATATGGTAATGAAAAATATATGTTAAATAAGTTATCTTTAAATAGGAATGCACATGAAACAAGAGTATGGATTTCTTTGTCAAAAAATGTAACCAGAGGTTCACAGGAGCCTCACCCTGTCTTTCCTCAAGGAGCAACGTTTCATTAATTGTTAGTTCAGTGCTGAAGGAGTCTCGATAGACTATGGCTATGGCAAACAATGGGAACCCATGTACTCCACAACCTGTTTGTACCACCCGGATTCTCTTTGTCAACTAGTCTGCTAGTTAGTTATACTTTTGCCTGTAAATAAAGTTTTTCATCTGTCTGGGTTCCTTTCCCCAGGTCTTCTTTCTGTGATTGTCTTCACTTATTTTTAGAACATTCCATTAATGTCTGTCCATCCTCTGCCCACAAGCTCTTTTCCTGGTGTTGGCATCTTGCTGTGTTTTGATGAAACCTCCTCCTTTTAGAAGATAAACATAGGCAAGACTGATGGCACGCACTTCTTGTGGACAGATTGGAGAAAGATGGGTCTAGCCTAGGCCAAGCTGCAATGTGAGTCTTGAATTTTACAGCCTGACAAACATGCAAGGTTTGCCGACCACACCTTTCTTAGAATTTACATCCTTACAGCTGTTGTTTGGATTTCTTTTCTTTCCAAGTCCTAACCTTTGAAATTCTTATACAGTGACAAACTTTATGTGCTTTATTAATTACATCTCTACTTTGGGGTGTGTTAGCCTAAATCAATTTTTATCATTTTCTATTAAGCACTCAGTGGAGCCTCCTGCTCTGGGAAACTTCCTATCTTCCCATCTCCTTTTTATTGACTGCACTCACTCCACCTCCATTCTGGACACTGGCTTTCATAGGAGCTCACAATGCACACTTGGATTAACAAACCTATCACTTACTAATGCCATGGTACTGAGCCAGGTAAAAATCTCTTGGGGATCTAAACCAGTTAGTGAGGCAGCAAGTCAGGTGGAAGAAAGAGGATGGAGGTGAGTCTGTTCAGACTAATTCCCCTCACATTCCTTTTAAACTTCCCAGTAATCTGGAAACATTGATATTGGCCAGGTAGCATCATGAAGTAACCCAATTATTTGCTTGTGCAGGCATCAAGGCCACACAAAGGATCAAAAGGAAATTCACAGATGCAGGGAAATCTGGAGGGTGATTTTTGAAGCCATTAATGGATTTTCATCTCTGTGCAGAGCCTAAAAATGTCACATAAAAGTATGTCTATGGTGACATCATTGTCAAGGTAAAGCAGTCAGCGTTTTAGCAGAGTTGGGGCTGAGAGAGTCACATTAAAACGCCCCTCTCAGCAAGTGAGGGAGTCTTATTCCATCAAAAGGTGTTTCTACAAATGTCACAGGAAATGCTGCAGTTAATCTCCACTTGGATCTACATTTTTAATAGGTGCTGTTTTGTGGAAACTTGTTGGTTGAGGAAAAATGGGACAAAGGGTGCAGAAAGTTCCTTTGGGTTCCTCACCACCTTTGGACAGTCTCCCTACTGTTCCTAACATCTTTCATTTGTGTGGTACATTTGTCACGATAATAAAGCAATACTGATGGACATCCACAGTTCTCTTCAGTGGCCCCTCTCAGGTGGGGCACTGAAGTCCTATGTCTAGCACTTTAGACACAGAGAGGCACACAGAGCAGGGTGCAGCTCTGAAGTCCACTGTGCTCCAGCTGTTCACCACCTCCCCACCGGAGTCCCTGGCAGTGACTGACCTTTTTCTGGTCTCTATTGTTTGCTCTCTCAGAATGACAGAGAATTGCAATCACCCGGCATGCAGCAGCCTTTTCAGACTGGGTTCGTTCACAAAACAGTATGCTCCTTAGCCTCCTTCACATCTTCCCATAGCTTGGTAGCCTCGTTCTACCCTAGTGTGTGTGTATTATTCTAATGGAAACCTGACTTTCTGTCACCTGTTAGCTGGTGACTATCTTTTTCATGTCTCTTTCAGGGTCACAACCATCACTGAGGTGGAATAAATTAGATGAACATTTAAAAATAGTATAGCACAGATTAGAACAGCTCAGAACAAAAATGGAACAGGACAGAAAAGAGGAAAAAAATGTAGGTGATCTTTGCACTTAACAAAGCACAGATTTTACTTCCATTATGTGTGTATGTGTGTAGATATTGAGACAGAGCTGTATTTCTTACTGTGTACCTTTTATTACTATTATTACAAGCTGTATCCAAAACTTTTTCAATCCATTGGTCCATACCTTGAAATATTTATATTTTACACTGAAATCAGAGGCAGGCCATGCACATCTGATGTTGATTCAGAAAGGACACACATCAATATGAAATGATTATTAAAAACAGTAATAGTTAAATAGAAAGTTAAAATAGTATTAAATATTTATATAGCATCTACCATTTTCTGGGCCATGTGTTTCAGTTACTTTTCTCATGGTTGAGACTAAATACCCAACACCCAAAGTGAAAGAAGGAAAGGTTTATTTGGTTCATAGTCTGTGAGGTTTCTGTCCATAATCAGCTGACTCCAAGGCAGGGCGGCTTGGCAGAGGGGCATCACAGAGAGGCATTTCATGGCACCCACAAGACAGCAAAAGCAACTAGGGGAGGGGAGACAAGACTCTTTTTCTTTTTCTTTTTCTGTCCCTTGTATGCAGACTACCTGCCCTAAGGCGGGTGCAGCACCCACATCCTATATCCTAGCCATAACTGTGCCAAACCAATCAATGGAGTGATTTCCTAATCACACACCCTAATCCCAGAATCGCACACTTTAGAATCAGCCACGTCTGAAAAAGCCTCATGACCATATGAAGCTTTGGGGGACACCTAGACACAAACATTAAGACCATGTTTGCAGTGTTATTACTTGGCAATTGTGATATCTTGACCTCAGGGAGGAAACGCAACCCTCTTCAAACCTCCTGGACAAGCTCAAGCTAGATTGTACCACAGTAGTGCATTTGTCTTTTTATAACAATTTACACTTGGTTCTGAGCAGGTTCATCATATCTGAAAATAAGGTGAATCAACTTCTGAGAAAGGGAATTACATTGCTGATTTTAGTAGAATAGAATCAAATAATTCCAAGAATCTGTAGTTTTAAGATCATAGATTTACCTCTAAGAGTCAGGATGGTAAGTAATTTTCATGCTGAGAAAAACTCTGTTAATCAGCACTAATATAAAGACAGGCTCTGACACACATTGTGTAGGGAAAAGAGCTGTGAGTGATCCACAGTGATGACCTCAGACACAGAGCAAGAGCACAGAACCGTGTGTCATTTATTACCCATCCCTTCTTTAACTCCTCTAATCATTCAACATACTTGCATGGTGCTCACACTGTAGCACACTATGTAGAGACCATAGCTTTGGGCAAAGAGACAAAAGTTGCTGTCCTCATGGAGCTCACAGGCAAATGGGAGAAGACAGTGAAATAAACAACAACGCTGATGTGTTGGTAGATGGTTCAGATGAAAATGAACCTGGATGAAAATAGAGGTGGCCCTGGGTGCGGAACTGTCCCCTTCCCTGTGGGTGTTACCGGAGACCTCTGTGGGGCAGGACGCAGTCTAGCAGAGGGAGTGAGACTCACAGAAGTGCATCCCTGGAGTGCATGTCGGGCTTCGTCAGGGCAGAACAGGGGGCCTGGGTTCCTGTGTCCATCTCGAGTGCACAGAAGGTGTGGAAGGACAGAGCTCAAACACTCTAACTCTGGGGAGTAGGCTGTCAGTGGTTGGGGTGAGGTTTTTTCTTTTTTTAACTTTATATCTCAATGTTTTATAAATCTTCTACAGTGCTTAGATCAAGGCTGATCACTATAAACATTAAACTATTTCAACTATTTTTACATCATGTATTCCTTTGATTCATAAAGTATTTTCTATGTCATGCCCTGTTTTAACTTATGTGTCCAATAAAAGTATGAGCTAAATGTTCATTGGCTCTTATAGTTTCCTTGTGGCATAAGACTTGTAGATGATCCTTTTTTTTTAAAGGAAACTGTCAACTATATGTGATCCCATCCTATTCTGATCCCATAATTCAGTGATCTGGAGACCGCATACAAATAAGCATTTGGTCACTTGTTTTTTCACTGACAGTCTGGAGATGTCACCATGGAAACCAGGTGATGCCACTTGCCAGTGCAGTGGCTGCTTATGTGTATATAAGGGAGCACCCAGGGCCAGCAGCACCTGCATGTCACACTGGATGACCAGAACTAGGCTGGTATAAAATAGTTTTCTTATCCCATTGGAAAGCACATTAGTCAGCTTTCAGTCCTACACCAAAATGCCTGAGGTAAAAAATTTATAAGCAGGAGAATTCTCTTTTAGTTTCAGAGGTCTCAGTCCGTGGTTATGTGTTCCATTGTTCTGGGATCTATGATAAGGCAGCACTTCACAGTAGGGAGCACTTGATGGGACAACGTTATTTACCTCACTGTGGTACAGAAACAGACAAAGGTACTGGAGATGCAAAATCCCCCTCAGAGACATGACCTCAGTGAGCTACTTCTATTTCCTTCATGTCCTAGTGGCTCCACAGATGGGGGATCAATGGCCTTTAGGAAGCATTACATGCCCAAACCATGGCAGGAAAAGGTGTTGCAGAGGGATCTGAGGACCATCAACATCTTCCGAACTTTAAACTCTGGTGGACTCTGGGGGTCGTGTGCTGGAAGACAATTTGCTCTTCTTACTCAAAACAGGCTCAGCAATGAATGAGCAGCCTGGAGGACCCCAGAGAAATTATCCTCTTGATTAGCGGGGACAGCTCAAAACCCAGAAGTGTGCCCGTGAGGAAGTGCAGCAGACCTGGAGCATTCCAAAATTGGATAGCAGAAAATTTATGTCATTTCTATTTTGAGAAGGTTGTCACTGAAGGTATAAGTTGGAAATTTTTCCTTTCTCATGTCTTTCCTTCTATGTACCTTAGTGTTTCTGAGAAAGCACTTGAACAGAAGAGAAAAAGTTTGCTGTTGGTCTCCCTCTGTAAATGGAACCCTGCAGTCAATTTTAGGAAAAGAATAAATAATTGAAAATTTATCTACGTTGCAAGGTACATAGAAGAGTTACAGTTCTCCAAAGCCAATTCTCTTTTCCTTGCTTTTTATTCTGTACTTTAACAATAATAATTATTATTTTAGACATGATTAACATGTGAAGTAATGGAGACTTTGAGATTGACATGCTTTATAGGAAGCCTTTAATCATTTGGAAATCATCTCAGTAAACATTCAGGGAATTCAGGCTTTTTTTGTAATAGTTTTTACTTTTTAAAATACAGTAATCCTCTGTTTATGCATGCTTTTGTTCATGAACAATTCTGTTCTTAAGCAGAATCCTTCTGCAAAATTTCGATTTGGTTTGGAACTCTGCATCAGGTGACAAACTCACCACAGCAGTCTTCCCCACAGGAACAATCCTGCGGCCATCTTCCCCAGGATTGTGGAATGAATTAAATTCATGAACTGAGGTACCAGTGTAATCTCTTCACCACTTAAAGTTGCACAGATGTGTAAATACAATGAATTGGCAAGTTTTGAAAGGCAATTTGCAACATAAACGTTTCAAGATGTATTTGTCCTTTGAGTCCACAGTTTCTCTTTGAAGCACAAATCCTGAGGAAACATGGCTGCCAATTAGGTTCTGGTGGGATCTCTCCTTCCAGAAAGCATCCCTTCTTTCTCTCTGACAAAGGGTGAACTCATATTTAACTCTTAGTCCATGTGCTTAGGAGGAATTGACCCCAATCCCTATTCATCCGTGTCTTAGTCTAACATGGTCAGCATTTTTATCTCTCCAGCCCCTAATTCATGTAGGAGGATTGATTGACTTTGACTGTGTCAACCCTAAGATAACTGGTGAGACTCATGAAATACACAAAGGTTTTTTTGTTGTTTTATTTTACTACACACTTGGCTGAGAAAATGTCATACTCATGAACAGCTGAGATCTACTATCTGGAAAAACCCTAGTCAGTGTTAAAGCCCGAGGGATTATAGTGTGGAGACAGTATAATAGAATTACAGAATCTGTCCTAGAGAATCAGCTTCCTGGGGACAGCGACTGCACTGATTTGACCCCTGGCATATCCTCACATCGAAGAAATGATCATGAGCACAGTGGGTTCTCAGTTAATATATTAATATTACATTAATGAAGTAATTGTTAACATGACTATATTATTTGAACACCTAGATATACCCATACCCGGAGCTAACCATTTCAGAAGTTTTAAGTTTCATAGGTCAAAGTATTTTCTCTCTAAGTCAACTTGAGTCAGATTTTACATGAATTCCCAATTCCTAATGAATTCCCCATTTTAGTGGAAAGTGCAAATGAACATATTTCACTGATGTTTCCCAATTTATTAGTTTTGTATTTAAACTGTTCTACATGGTAAGAAAAGGTGTGCCACTCAACAGCCAAAGTCCCAACCCTGTGAGACATCATGAACTCCATGCACAGTCAATACTTTATCTCTAGTGCCCTTTTCCTCATGCTTCCCAGCTTCTGTGAAGGGGAACTGTCTACAGAAGGGGGCAGAATTCTCCCAGGGCACCACAGGTTCCCATATACCCTTGGACTCTGTGCTTATGGACCCAATGAGCCAGATGACAGGCTCTCAACATTTATTCTGACTATTCCACTCTAAAACTCCTTTAGGAGGGTTAGAATGTCTTCCCAGACTGAATCTCCATCTAAACTCAGCTTTGGAACCTTACCATAAATTAGAAATGATAATATTAAAAACATGAAATAAAAATAATGAACTAATGACATCTGATGCCTCAGAATCCTTGTTACATAGCCCATCCCTTTTAAGCACTTGCTGTGGACCTTGTAGGCACCAGGCAGCCCGGGCCTGGATCTTCAGTGGTGCACAGTCTGTGGGAAGAGGGGCCAAGGCACATGGAAAGAAAAATGATTACAGGTAATAACAGCAAGCAAGAATAAAGAGGAACATGACCCAGGAGTAGCAACAGGGAGAACCACCTCCCATAGGTGGGTCAGAGCAGGTCATTCCACAGGGATGCCCAATCTGAAATACAAACACTGAAACAGAGAAGGTTACTGCTGGACTGGAATTGGGAAGAAACAGAAATGCCTGAGGTACATATTCACTCACACGTGCATGCACACACATAGTTATATAATTACATAAACACACACACACACACACACATACAATCTCCTTAGCCTTAATTGTGTCCTTTGAAGTCGTACACTGAAGTCTTTACACTAATGTGATTATATGTGGAGAGTGAGACTTTAGGGGGATAATTAATGTTAAATAATTTCACATGGGTGTGGCTCTAATCAACATTGTTAGTGACCTTATACATAGAGGGAGAGACATCACAGTTCACTCCTGGTATAGGTGGAAGGGAAGCAGTTGTCTGTACCCTGGGAGGAGAAGCCTTGCCAGGGCCCACATCTACCAGCACCTTGATCTTGCATTTCTAGCTGAGAACTATGAGAAGAACATTTTTGTCTTTTAAGTCATCCCAGGTAGGGATATTGCCTCTCTGCTGTGGCTACCCAAACTGACTAAATCCGTACCTGATTCTGTGTGTGTGTGTGTATGTGTGTGTGTGAATATGTGTGCACAAATTGTTTCCATACATGAAAAACGTTTAACCAGCAGACTTCACCATATCACCTTGTTCAGAAAATACCTTGGAAGAGATTTCTTTGGAACGGCAGGAGTAGACTATGGCCCAGAGGAAAATCTGACTCAGTTCCTGTTTTGCAAATGTGGTTGCCTGAGGACAAAATGTGCTTGATTTTGGATGAATTGTCTCTGTCTGTTTTCATTTTACAGTGACAGAGTTAACAAGTCACCTCAGGAACCAGAGACCATTAAAGCTCAGAATGTTCTCCATGTGACCTTATAGGAAAAATGTGCTCTCTCCTGACTTACAGTGCTGACTCCTACACTGAGCAGGTAAGTGATTGTTCATTGTTTTTCTATTAACGAACCCAAAATACACTAATTGTGCAGTGTCAGAGCTGTACGTAACAAAGACCCATTCTGGCTGCACCTCCAAAGCATTCTGAGTAGACTTAAGTATTAGTGCTAATTTCAACAGTGACACTGAGCAGGTGGTATAATCAGGACTCAGGCTTCCCAAAGCCCACTCTACCAAGACAGGCATTCCTTCTGCAGGGGGACACACCCATCTTCATCTCTTCACTTAACATGTGAGTGACTGTGTGCCGACAGTCAGAGAAAGGGCTCTTACATGGTGCATGCATGGGAAACAAGATTGCTTGATTTTGTTTGCTGTTGATCTTACACCATGTTACAGAAACAGCACATTGGTAAATAAAGTGCCATCTCCCTTCATCCTAGCTTTAGTTATTGACTGAGAAATCTAATTACTGTAGATTTTTCCTTCATATTTCTCCCATAGTCTCCAATTTAAAGGTCAATATGAGTTTTAATTAGATAGCTCTTGACAATATTAATTCAAAAGCCTATTCCTTTGGACCTAATAAAGCCACTTATATTTCTTTGCCAAAAACTCTGAGTGGATGCTAACTTACTAGAGATTGATGGAAGACTGGAATAAAAATTGTCACACTGGCATGGCTGCTGGCTTTATGTCTGGACTCTTTGGCAAAGTGTTTTCCTCCCCAGTGTGGCTGACTCAGATGCATCAAGCAGCCCCCTTACCCAGAATTAGCTTTTGAGAGGCTTCAGGGTACATGTGCATTTCTAACTTTGCCAAAAATGTGAACAAGGAGGGGAAATTCAGAGGAAATGGAATAAAACAGAGGACATTCCACGTTGACTGCGGTGGACTGGTTTGGCACAGAACAAATCTACTCAAGTGGGAAACATTTAAAAAATGTATGTGTTTTGTTGACATTCATGACCTGGTGAGACAGTCAGCCTAGGAAGGACCAAGTATCAGAAGGATCAGAAACTTACTGTGGTGAAACCGACATTTTCCCTTTTCTCTTCAAAGGTTTGGTGGTTAGGGAGCCACACTGGACAAGAGGTTGATAAGTCAAACAGATTGTCACAGAAAATATAGAGGGGGCAGCAGGCATTCCTGGAGGCTAAAAACAAAAAATGGAATGTGGGGCACTAAGGCAGCTGGCAAGGAGGGTTGAGGTCCATGGGAGCGCAGGAACGAGAGCTGAGAGCTCAGCCTTGGGAGCGCCTTGGCTTCTTGGTGCCATTCACAACTCACAGAGAGAGAAGGTCAGGGCCCTCTTCTGGGGAGTCCCGAGGGATGGTGAGAGAGAACAGATGTGCAACAGCGGGCAAGGAGACAGAAGGTGGGCACAGACATCATCTAGGACATCAATAAACCTACATGCAGCTCCTCATTGCGTCCCAGTAATGAGAGGCTAAGAAACAGTACATACACAATGCACAGAAGCTCTTGGAAGACCAACTGGTTTTGTCACTGGGGGGGCACTGTGTTCTGCCAACAAATACCAGAGCCAGGGTGGGTCACAGGCTCCAGGAGCAACTGTGACACTCACCAAAGAAGCTTTGGGGGTTCACTCTTGACCCTCAAGTCTGTTAAAGTTCCAGAGCTGCACAACAGAATGGCTTCTCTCCATGACATCAAGAAGACATTTGAGGCCAGGTGTGGTGACTCACATGTGTAATCCCAGCACCCTGGGAGGCTGAGGCAGGATGACAACAAGTTCAAGTCCAGCCAGGGCAGTGCAGAATAGAAAGGCTGGGAATATAGCCCAGTGTTTCCTGGGTCCAATCCTAACGTGTGAGAAAGAAGATTTTTTATTTGACAGCTGCACAGCACATCAAAAAACAGTTCTGAAGAAGTTGAGTTCGGGAGCTTTTACCCAGAAAACAAAAATGTTTATGAATCTGGTGGGACCCCAGGAAATGAGAGTGTGGTATTGCAAGGCTCCTATTGAGTTCAGTCACATGAAATGGTGTTTGCTTAGTAGCAGTGTTATTTATCCCAGTGAAGTATCTCTCTGTCCCACTTTTTCATTTATAAAATAGAACTAATAAATATATCTGGCTTAAAGAACAGCTGCAAGGATTAAATGGGCTGAGACTTGAAAATTGTGAGAAGTCCTTAACACTTAGAAATCTCTCCAGATGATGTATTTATCATTAACCCTAAGCAAGTAGAATCTAATCACATTATTTTAGCCACTTTTGGTGTTTAGTACAGCATAACAAAGTCTCACATTAATAAAATAAACTTTCAAACTGGCAATTGGAGATCATTTCCTTGAAGATAGACTGCATGTAAGTTCCTCTGCCCCTATAATCCATTGTGCTAGATGCAGATTGAAAATATCACTGGGATTCAGTCAATGGAGGAAATGTTCTTACCTAGAGAAACTGTGATTTGCTAGTGAGTGTTTAACACCAAAAAACCAAAGCACATCTATGTGTGCATGTGTAACTGTGGGTGTATAGATGTGTGTCGTAATTTACAGTGGTATAAGTAATGTGTAAAACATCATTGTAAATTAGTTATAAAAATAAAGTCGGGCTTATTGTAAAGTCACTTGATACTCAGAAAATGTTTTTGTTGAATTTTACTAAACTGGTATCTCAGCAAAAAAACATAATTTCTATTTTGCCATGGTGTTACCAGTGGGTTGCATCTCAGTCTGTTCTCCTTAAGTTTACTGTCATTGAGCAGAATCAGTGCTCTACCTTTAAACTATTTTTAACCTCTATGTGATTTATACTCATTAAATTGGATCCTCTTTCAGTGTCAGCAGTGTTAATTGCAAGAATGCGACTTTTTATGCTTTGGGGATAAGATTGGAGCATTGTTGCAGGGATTGCAGCAGTGTTTGGTTTTTGCATTACAAAGTAATGATTGTATTTAACAAGAAGTTCACAAAATTTAGAGATATTGGCTCTTGCAGGCCAACAGAAGCTGGTTTTCAGCAAACCCCTCACCAACTTTTCCGCACTGCCTGTATTCTGAAATAGGAGAGGGCTTAGGTGTAAAAAAGGCTGTGAAATCTTTTATTACCTCTATTAATTTGAAAAGGGGCTGTGTAATCCTCTTTGACAATGTGTAAATCACTCCTGCTCCTGCCTGGTTTTGCTTTGTCTCATTAAAAGAAAGTTAGATGCTACACACTAATTATACATTAACAAGCACAAATTAGCTGTGGCACAAAAAGGCTTTTCCTTCAGATTAATGGATACTGGGTGACTGGATAACTCAGCTAATGACTTTGAATAAGCACTTCTCAGTGCATGGTGACTAATGAACAGTAAATCATGTAACAACTCCACTGCTGGCACAGTGATTGGGAATGGCATCTGCACAGTCCTCATGTTAGATTTTGGAGGAAGCAGACAGTGATTTCCCAGGGCCAAAGCATCTCAAGTCAAAGTCCAGGTAAGCTAAATTGTTTGCTGGGTGATTTTTGGCAAATTCTCCTCTATGAGCCTTAATTTCTTCATCTATGCAATGGAGAGGGCTTTGATAGTGCATAGAACAAAGCCTGCAACACATCTGAGCTGGCTTCACTATTAAACAAAGAACGTATCAGGAAGAGCTTGGACTCATACACTCAGAGAAATTGGAGAAGTTTCCATGCACAGGAGACCCTTAAACACTGCTGGCAGGATAAAGGGAATCAACACGATATGGGAAACACCCCACAGCTAGCAAATACGGGAAGCAGGTAGTACTACAACTGGACAGCATGATCCCCAATGTAAACACAAGCCCCCACCCAGGGCTGTGGCCTTTGTCAAGGGAAGGCACGGCCTGCCCAACCCTAGCCTGACAACAAGGACTAGGGACATTGAGATGTTTCAAGCTCTCTGGCCTCCTGAGGCTCCAGTCCTGCTGTTGCTTCCAGTGCCTCAGTATGACCAGAGGCCAGCAAGTCAGGACACCTATGAGTCATAGTCCAAAGGCACTTGCTTTCTGGAGAGGAGCAGCACAGGGCAGGGCACATGGGGCCTAGATCAGAGGAAGTGGGAAGAAGATGCCCAGCAGAGAGGAAGGTTTCTGCTAGCTCAGGTGTCTTGTCGTGCCTACAGTCACCACGGGACAATGCACCTCACCTCATAGCAGCTTCTCAATACTCATGGCCAAGAACTAGGCAGTAGAGACCTGTATTTCCTCTGCCTCAGTGACTCAGGGTTGGTTTCCCACCAGCACCAGAAATGATAATGTATTTTAAACTCACTTGAATACTTATGAAATTTTTATACTTTATAAATTGCTGCCATTTTGATATCATCTTTAAGTCTTATAATGCACTTTTGCAAGGTAGGTACTTATCTCCGCTTCACAGATAAACACAGAGGTAGGGAGAGATTGTTTGAGCAGGGCCTTCATAACCCATGGTGCAATTTTTCACCACATGCAGAAAGTTTTTGAGATACTCAGATGATTTATCAGAGGATCTAAGAACAAAATATCCAGAATGCCATCATGCAGTCGCCCTTTCCCTCTGCGTGCAGGTGCTGAGGGCAGGCTTGGCTTGTGTTTCCTCCACATGTGGAGGCACAGCGGGACTGTGGAAAGCCTCCCTCCCTTGGAGCCACTGACTACACCACACAACTATAAGCATAAAGATTCACAAATGCTCACTGCAGCAGGAATAGCATGTGCCTGGGGCCAGAGGGTGATTGAAAGTCTCCTCAGCGGGTTCAAAAAT
The DNA here is from genome assembly GCA_004027595.1 of Dinomys branickii. Taxonomy (NCBI): domain Eukaryota; kingdom Metazoa; phylum Chordata; class Mammalia; order Rodentia; family Dinomyidae; genus Dinomys; species Dinomys branickii. The sequence continues at coordinate 38,691 of PVLD010007578.1, forward strand.
GCCACCTCCAATAGTGATAGTTTAGCAGGGACATGAAGAAAGCAAGGCAGGTAGATATTTCTGGGGAAAATTGTACAAAGTCCTTTCCTTGCAAGCCCTGTCTGCATAACTTTGATTAAGTGACTGCATTTTTAAGGCTACAATTTCATACTAGAATAAGAAGGACACACACATTCCCATGTAATATGCAAACTTCAAGTCACACAGTGGATGTGTGGTGTTCTTGGCATATCTGAAGAACTGGTCATTGTTTTACTGTTTTCTGTTTTCAATGCCAAAGACTAAAACTCACTGCCTTTTGCATATCATATCCAACTCCACAGTGACTAACAGTTTCATCCAGTAGGGCAGTACAAATTGTGACAATACTTTTGTTGTGAAATGTATGCATATTCTTTCTAGAATGTCACAGCTGAACAGAATCCAAATGTAACTGATGCTCATAAACTCCTGTTGGGAATTTTGCTGTCTTCAGACACATTCTAGAAGTCTGTATTTTAAAGAAATTGAAAACGTGTTCATAGCTCCTTATGTACGTCACTTGTAGGCCTCCGTCTTTGAAAAATTTTGTTGCATTGAAATGGGTAAAATCAGTGTCCTATTTGTATAAATTGGAAGAAATCTTTTCTTCAATTCACCTTGGCTATATATGCTTCTCCTTCTCCCGATAGTCTCCTGTGTTTTGTTGTAGAATTAAGACGATTCCTTTGTTCTCTGGCCTTGTTGTATTTCTTCCTTAGGTTAATAGAAATGTAAGATGTTTTCAACATTTGTGAAAATAGCTTTGCAGTGTATATGGGGTGCTTTGTTTAAAATTGAATATCTATTATTTTTTATTGAGACATTTTAGACTGTGTTAAAGGCAAGGAACTTTCAATTTAATTATACTTTCCCGTAGATGTGTCATTCAGCTTTTTAAAAATTAGAGCATAGACCCATCTCGGCGGATTACTGTTTGTTTCTTGTAATGTGAACTGCTGCAGCCTGCACATAGAAATACATATTTGTATGGAATATTCATAGTCCCAGAGTTGATAGCTACTACAGTTTTTCCAAGAGACACCCTGTATGTGGAATTGAATGCGAACTCTTGGGTCTGGAGCTTGTAGCATTCAGTGGTAGAATTCTTGCCTAGCATGAGCAAGAGCTGTGCTCTGTCCTGTGAAGAAAAGCAGAGAAAGAGGTGGAAATGAGGGGGACATAGGGACAGAGGACTGTGGCTGCGGCTCCTGCCTGTCTTTTGGAACATTCACTCCAACTCCAGGGACCGACTCTTGCCACGCACTTCACATATGAGTCCAGAGGCACAGAACAGTGAACCTGCTTTAACTGATCATAATGTGTGACGAGCCAAGGCTCCCGGCACTGGAAGGGCTTTATCCGTCTAAGAAGGATGGGTGCTTTTCTCCCTCGAGTAGTAGTTCAGCTCTGTGAGCAGTTGAAAGCTCAGCTTTGAATTACAAATTTAGAAAAGCAATCAATGACAGATGGAAAATAGATACAAGCTAGTGTACAACTTTCTGAGTTAAACTTGAGCCACATTTTCTAGCGGTTGCCTGGGCATTGTTCTCCTTAGATTAATGAGTTATCCACACGAATACAGTCCTCAAGTCCACCGTGGTGCACTGCCCTGCCTGGCCTCAGAATGTCTCCAGTGCAGCTCCCTTGTGACTCTAAATAGAATCAAGAAAATCTGCTTAGCAGCATAATGAAAAGAAAATGACGTTTGACTTGCAAATTCATTGTCTTTCCTATGAACAGAAATAAAGCAATTTGCTGTTTGCCGAACTCAGAGAACTACTACCCCTTGTCAGTTCCGATTGTGCACCCAAAGAAAAAAAATGGAGCTGTGTCTGCCTGTGAAGACTGAACCAAACTGAGGATGAGGGCTTCAGTGGGTGAAACCAATCAATCAAGACAAGCACAGGTGGGAAAATCAGGTCAGTGCTTTCCATTTCATCTGCAGTCCACTGTATGCTCTTCCTTTGATGTGGAGTAGGGTTTTGTGGTTGTCTTTACTGTTTTATTCCTTTTGTCTCACACTTTAAGCGATTCAGTCCTGGAGCTTTGTGCTTCCCAGGGTGGGGACCTCACTGCTTAACGGTTCAGCATCGACCCCGTTACCTACCGAGTTCTGAGAACACAACTGGTTTCCAAACACAGGAGCTGCTGCTACACACACCTTCATAACTTGCATTCTAGGTTTCAAGCCTCACAGAGGCCTGATGTCTGGATAGTAAAGATGTCAGTGTTACTTGGGTAATCATGCATATAGAGGTTTCAGAAATTGAGAGAACATAGAAATTAACGACATGTGTTGTCCATCTGCCCAAAATTGGCTAAATCGCACCCCACAACTGTACTTCCTTCCTGGAGTTAGCTGAGCTGTGTTTCCCACGCAGAGGGGCCTGCCACAGTGACATGAAGCAGAAGGGAAAATGATTTCAAGTTTCTCAGCGATGAATTATTTTCATTTCAGTCTTCCTCAGTTCTGGTTGCATCTAACAGGTAGGTCACCTATTTGGCCCTGGTAATGTGTGCACATTTTCTAATTCACCTCTTTATGAAAGGGAAGATTACTATCAATCCTGGGAATGTTTTTAGTGTCCTCAGCAAGAATTTTATGATTGAATCATTTCCTTGTACTTCATGGTTATCTTCTATATTGATCGGAATTAATCCAGAGAAGCAGAGCAAAAATGAGTCTTACAGAAGTAGGAATTTCCTACAGAAATAAGATGTTGTCCCTGTGGTCTTCCTGGTGGTGTTTTTGATCCTCCCACCCCCAGGTGACATTTGGAGATGTTGCATTGCTCACACTGGGAGCTGCTAGTGGTTCTGACAGATAGGAGACAGAGGTACCACTAAGCATTTTTCAGGGTCCAGTCAGATCACAGCTCCAAGGATAGTCAGGTCCTTTGCATCAGCAGAACTTAGGTTGGAGCCCATTTTACATGGTGTCAGAGAAGCCAGCCAGAAAAAAATAAAAAGAGAGAAGCCAGCCAGATACAGAAGTCTATGGAGCTTAGTGGAAGTATTCCTGTTGGTTTTGGAGGTCAGAGTAAGAACAAAGCCTAGCTATTAGAACAGGAAGTGTGAGAAGGTCCCAGAAGCTGCCTGCACCCATGTTCTTCCCTGCATCTGAGCATGGCACCCTCCAGGGCATACGGCACTGGGCCATTTCTTCTTTGTGAGCCTTATTCCATTGGTCAGTGCCATGCCTGCTCCATGCAGAGGCTGCTGCCTCACGAGCTAAGTGACCCAGCGTGATCCCACATGAATTGTTCACATAGCAGGTACAGCCAGTTTCCCCCCTGTCCCACCATATCATGTTATCCTTGTGTGGCATCCAGCTGTCCACCTCTGTAGTAAAATAACTGAGAGAATCAAATTAGAAAGGGAAGAGGTTATTTTGGCTCACAGTTTTGGAGGGTCAGTCCATGGCCAGTGGACTCTCTTGCTGTGGGGATATCACTGTTGTTCATGAAGAATAGAACTGGGATAAACATTAGAAGCAGAACAGAAAATACGAGAATGTTTTGGAAAGTGCTAAGATCTCCAGGCTTGTTTGTCCCCACATCTGACCATGCCAAGTTTCAGAGCCTGTAGGTACCCTGTCACTTCTTTCTGGGCCATAGTCAGTTCCTCTATGGTCAGTACTAAAATTATTCCTCTCATAGAACATTATAGCAAGAGAACACGGTAAGCAAAACCGCTCCTCTTATGACCCAGAAGTAAAAGAGAGAAGCAGGAAAAGGCCAGGGTCTACTGTCCCCTTCCAGGACACATGCCCAGTGACATGGAGTCCTCTTACCAGGTGTCCTCATCCTAAAGGCTCCTCACCTCCCAGTGGCAGCACTCTGGGATCAAGCTTTTGCCACACCACCCTTTGAGGAGTGCTCCAGATCTAAACCAAACCACTTTTCAAACACATAAACTTAAGCTAAGCAAATAACTCTATGAAGTTAATTTTCACAGAGAGGCAAATATTAAGAAAGAGAAAACACAGGATTTCAAAAATGGCAAAATCTGTAAGTGTGCATAGTGTGCATGCTTGGGAGACATTCAGAATAACTCCAGTCTCCCCCCAAGCCTTGGTTTCACACTGTCTTTCCAGTGAAACATCTCAGCAGTACCCACACATCCTGCGTGCCCTTGAAAGAGCATTCAAGCGTCATCATGAGCCTGAGTAAAGCATTAAAATAACTTTTTACAATCTTTCTTACAGAAAGAAATGGTCAGGTGACTTAATTTTTAAAAATGAGATATAAATGAGAATTGTTAATTGAATTTCTAAGAAAGCTCCTTAAAATGGTCCTGGCTCAGCTGGTTTTTATCCTGTCAAGATTTTCTCCTTCTGGGCATGGGGATGCAATGGCAGGTGCCACAGAAGCTACTTGTGTAAAGAGATAGCTTTAAGGATGAAACTAGCTGTCAGAGGAGTTGCCAAAGTGGAAAGGTAGACTGGACCCGAATACCATGACAACGAGGGTTCTCTGCACTAGGTGTGCAGCGTCCACTGCAGAATTTTATATTCCATGAGAGAGGGAAAAAGTTAAGTGTCCAGCTGCGTTGAACCCTCTCCCATTCTCTGCTATGAGCAGCACATGCAGTTCTCATGCTCAGCCTTTGTGCACTCTGAGACTGCAGCTTCCAAACCTCCACTGCCAAATGTAGAGCGACTTCCATCTTTTTCTTTTTCACCCCACTTCACTTCCTTGCCGCCCATCTCCGGTGAAATGTATGAATAGGTAGTGCTTTCCGCTTCCCTCCACACCGCACTTATACATTAGTTACTGGCAAAATCTGCCTGGCCTTTCCTGCGGCAATCCAAGATAAAAGGATTCAGTTCTTTAGAAAAAGAGGGTGGGCATGGCTCCTTGCCTTTTCCTAACTTACAGCAACCTTAGGGTCACCTCTCCAAGCGCTCCGAGTCTGTGCGTGCTGTTATACAAGGGAAGGAGGTTTCCAGGAGTGTAGTCTGCCACTAAGCATGCGGAGCAGGGCTTCTCAGCTAGGTGCCAGCTTTGTCCCCTTGGAGAAATTCAGAAATAGGCAGACTCTTTCGGTTATGACCCTTCTGTTGAGAAGAGACCAAGGAGGCTGCTACATCTCCTAACATTCACAGGATGGCCTCACGGCGGGTGCAGAATTACGCAGCTCAGCATCCGCAGTGCTCAGGTGGAGAAATCGGGCTGAAAATAGTCTAAAAGCCACAGGGCCTTTGGCCTCCAGGCGCATGTGACCATGTGAGGACTGAAAAGCAAACAGTCTTTAGATGCCGCGAAAGCGACTGTAAATAGCGTTCCTGTGAGTGGGGGTCCCTGCTCCAACCTCCAGGGGGTACCCAGGAGGCATAGGCCAGATTTCTACTGGTCAGCGAAGAGGAAATTAAGCTGCTGCTCTGCCAGAAGTCGGAATTCTGAGGAGCTCTCAGCAGTGATTAGCGGTGGGTAAAGGGACTTAACAGTGAATTGTAATCAACATCTCTGAATTACAGGGCAGAAGGGGTTAAGGCTGGATTTTACAGACTGTCCTAGGCAATGAAGAGGGCTCCATAATTGACAGCTCTCCCTAATGGCTTTAAATTGCAAATCAATGTTCTTTGTTCTCTGCTTTCATAAATTAACATACTACAGAGGAAAAAAATCCATATCCTACCCTTGAAAAATTTTTCAAAAATCAAATTCTACTTTTAAGAAATAAAGACTTTATGTCATTTATGTTGGGTATGTTCAGGAATGAAAAGGGAAGCACAATTAAACATTATGAGACGATCTGTGCATTCTGCCTAAATATTAATCCTTTTTCAACTGTAAGTTAATTTCATGGTAAAGCATTAGTGCACGGAAGTGTCAGGCAATTATTCATTAAGTACATATATGTATATATGTTTCTTCTGAATTTTCTACCGGTGTGGGAAAATGAAAGGAAACCTCCCACTCTTCTCTCCCTGAAGTTGTTATGGATTAGATCTCAAATGTCCTTCGAATGTCTTAAGTGTGTGGAAGCGGATTGGACCGGGGCGCTGTACTCATGCACCGATGAATCCGTCAGCATCCACGCATGCGTGGATGAATACAGGCATGAGCTCGGAGCTGCGTGTGCTCCGTGGAGGTGGGTCCTGGCTGGAGCCGGTCACTGCAGAGGCGTGCTCTCCCCCCTAAGCCCTTTCCTTCTCTCTGTCTTGGCTTCTGGGCAGCCGCAGATTGACCAACTCTCCTCCACCACCGCACTCTTCCTCGTGAGATTTCTGCCTTTCATCAGCCGGTAAGCACTATCCAAAATACACCTCTCCTCTTTGGAATTTGTGGCGTTGGGTGTTTTGTCCCGCTACAGAGACAGTAGTATAAAGTGACATCTAGTAATATTTGGGCAACATTTTCCAAGTGGCTCCCTTGAGGAATCCACGCCAGCCAGGAGGTGGAAGCAGGAAGGGACACCTAGTGTGATCTCGGGCCGAGCCCCTGGAATCCTTTGGGAACAGGAGCCCGTGGCAGGCTGGTGTGCACTACTCCAAGACACTCTCCTGCTAACCTCCCTGTCACCTCCGTGAGACTTCTGAGGTTTGAGAGTCTGTGTTCTGATGAAGCCTGCAGCCCTTCGTGCCATCTTCATACAAGAGACAGCCAACTGCAAAACCACTGGCCCAGATTCAGGATGGAGCCTTTAGCAAGGGACCGCAGCCATCTGGTCCCTTAAGGGTTGTCCATCCCTTTCCATGTTTGGGGTCGGGAGCTGGGAGATCTATCACTTTACCTACTCCTCCTTCTACTATCTTGGCAGGTTACAAGCACACTGCCTCTAAAGCAGCCTGCTGCGTCTTTTTGAATGGGCTTTGCCAAGCTTCCCCTGGCCTGGCCTGGCCTCACCTGGGTATGCTGGACACCTCCTTACCTGGCTGGGAACAGGACACATGAGATGCCTGAGGTTTGGAAGTCCCACTTATAACAGAAACGAATTGAACGGGCATGACACAACCCCATACTGGGGGCAAACTCACGCACTGGTACTTCCAGGGAAGATGAAGCGAGGAGATATAATGGCGCAACTGTAGATCGGAAACGGTGAAGATAGAGGTACCATTCTCCTCCGACAGGGGGCAGGTGATCTCCAGGAAGTTGTTACCATGGAGAAATGGGAACCCAATGCTGCTGTTTTCCCTGAAAATCTCTCAGCAAGTAATGCACATCTGAATCCATTATGGTCAAGCATTTCATACGAAGATATTACTTAGGATATTACTGGGGACTTCATCTGTAAATCTAAATTCAATTCCTCATTCAGAGCATATCAGACTGCTGCACGAGGCAAGCTACTTAACTTTTGTTTTACTTTGCTTTCTATAAATGAGAAAATAATTCTGGCTTTTACAGTTCTAGGTTACTTCAAAAATAAGAAGAAAAGAAAATAACAGATATGTTCTCAAACCAGGCCTCTTCCTCCTTCAACAGTATGGGAATCACTGAAACCAGCTTTTCAGAGGAGAAGGGTTTGTTCAGAAGGAAGCCAAGAGTGGAGACAGAAGGGTGAGTCTCACATCCATGGACCTGAGGGCGGGGTTCAGAGTTATCCATGGGATAAAGAAGCAGGGTGGTCCAGGGTGTGAGGAGGGTGAGATTGTTGAATAAAATTAAAGAAGCACCAAAACATGGAAAGAGATTCCATGTTCATGGATCTGGAGATATAACGAGGCCCATCTGTGGTCAGCATGCACTCAGCCCGTCTTGATAGTTTTTCAGGGACCCACGTGCAGAAAACCGTGGTGTTACCATGATCTGAGAGTGGAGTTTGGGGCCTTTGATGTCAAAGAAGTCATCTGTGCAGGCCCCAGTGAAGGACCCCTGGTTTCAACCCATTTGGTGAAGAACACAGTGGTCTCCAGATTCCTGAAAAGCAAGTTGTCATGGTGACCCATGCATTACTGTTGCTGGCTAGAGCAGAGCGAGAAGGAGGTGAGCAGTGACTGGTTATGGAGGGGACACCCCCGAAGCTGGGGATTTTAAAACTCAACTAAAAGTGAGTGCAGCACGTGAATTCTTGTAGGTTTATTCAGAGACTCGCTCCTTTTCAGAAATTAGAATTCCATGGTAGAGTAGTGCTCTGCTGTGTACAAATGCTACATTTTCCTTATCTATTCGCCTGTTGGTGGACATGGAGACTGCCTCAGGATGTGGCTGTCATAAACTGTGCTGTTATGATCACAGTGTGCATGCACCACTGTGGTACGAGGACTTTCACTCTTTGGGGAAGATATGTAAAGGTGGGATAGCAGAGTCAAGTGCAGTTTCTGGTTTTAGTTTTCTGAGGAATCTCCACATTGACTTCCGGAGAGGTTGTGTAGTCTGCTCTCCCACCCACAGTGCAGAAGGCTCCTTTTTACTGCTACCTCACTAGCACTGGACAATATTTGATTTCTTGATGCCAGCCGTCCTTCCTGGGGTAGGGTGGGATCTCAGTGTTGTTGTAATTGGCGTTTCTGTAATGGGCAGAGACGTTGAGCACTTCTTCATGTATTTATTGGCCACTTGCACTTCTGCTGTGAAGTGTATTCACATCACTTCCCCCCTTTTTGATTCAGTCTTTTGTTTGTAAAGTTGAAAAATATGACAAATCCAAACTACCAATAAAGAACAAAATAAAACATAAGTGATAGGTAGCAGGAGATCGATTAAGAAATGGAAGGGTGGGAAGGCGGGAAAGGGCGTGAAGAAAGGAGCGAAGATGTGCTATGTACGTGGAACCTCAAACAAGGAACATGGTCACTGAGCACTGCAAAGACTTTCTAATAAAAATAACCCAGAGCAAAAAAAATATGATTAAATAATAGTGATCTTAATAAAAGAGGAAATGTGACATCTAACTGCCTTAAGCACAGGAAGTTGCCTTTTTCGCACACTATTAAGTTCACTGTGCAACAGCCAAGAGGACACAGAGCCAGCCAGTACTTGGGAACACGATGTGTCAGAGGTAAAGGAAGCCTTCAGAACAGATGCCTTTGTATTCAAGTCTTCCACAGGCAACGCGGGAGCCCAGGGCATGTGGTACCTCAGGACTCTTTGAGAACAGTAGGGAAGGTCAGCAAAGGGTTGATTTCCTAAACACATCAGCATCTACTGTATAGACTCAGTTATAACTCTTAAAACTCCCCACAGAGTAAAGTTCAAGCTTAGGTAGGTTCACTCGTGAATTCAATCCAGTACTTCAAAGGAATTAATAACAATTCTTTACCAAAGCTTACAAGAAACAGTAGGACGAGGGAATGCTTTTGAACTTCTGCTGTAGAGCTGGTGTTAAGTGGGGCCCTCCCCAAAATTATAGACCAATATCTCCTGGGGTTATGGCACGGGAAACCTCACAGGACACTCCTGAAGGAACGCAGTACCACAGGAAAAGGAAGACACACTGGGCCGGGGGACTCACCCTGGAAAGAGAGCATGAAGAGTTGTTCTGATGTCTGGAAATCAGCCGGTGCAGTGGGCCACATCAACAGAATGAAACCACGGGCCACTTGATCACTCAGTGGATGTGGAAAAATTATGAAGTTGAACATCTTTTCATGATGGAAAATCTGAAGTGATTTTATCCTGCAAATGTCATCCACAAACATTCCACAGCTACAGCAACTTACTGGTGATGCACAAAGCATTTCCTCCTAATGCCATGAAAGGCACAGATGTCAGTGTCTCTGCAACTGCTTTTCAACACTGAGTCAGAGATCGCATCTCTATGGGGTAGTTAGGAAAGCAAGCCAGATGCAGGGCGTCCAGGAGAAGGGGAAGAAGGGAAGCCAGGCTCTTTGCAGATCGTGCAGGTTAGTATTTAGAAAGAAATCAGTTTTAAGAACGTTTTGAACCCACAGAAGAGTTCAATTATTCAGTAAATTTGCAGGAGATGAAGCTAAAAATTTGACTGTTTCTACACACTAGGAATGAATAGTGCAAAAATTAATCAAGCAAACAATATCTTTTACAATAGTATCAAAAAGAATAAAATACTTGATAGAAAATTAATTAATATGTGAAGCACAAGTTTGTGCTCTGAAAATTACAAAATGATCTTGAAAGAATTAAATTTCCTAGCTATGGAAACTAGTAAAGAAAAGGAAACAAAAGACTTCAAGATTTGAGAGGAAAAGGTAAAGCTTTATTTATATGCAAATATCATACATAATTTTATATATAGAAAATCCTAAGGAACTTCCATTTAAAAATATCAGAAGTAGCTAACAAGTTCAGTACAGCTTTAGCATACACATACAATAAAACAAAATTCAACTTTATGAATAGACAGTGGCTGAGAATGAAATTTTAAAAACTTCTAAAAAATAATATCTTTAAAAGAAGCACAAACTTATACTCTGGAAACTAAAAGCTGTGTAAAGAAAAAGACCTAAAATATGGAGATATTTCATGCATAAGGAAGTAAAGACTTTATAATATTACAATGCCAGTAACTCTCAGATCTACAAGTTAAAAACAATCTGTACCCAAATGCCAACTGACTTCTTTGTGAAAATCCAAAAGCTGATTGTAAATGTACCAAGAAAATGGAACAAATCCAGAATAGCAAAACCAATCTGATAGAGTTAGAAAGGATCTCCAGTTCAATACTTAGTACAAAGCATTAATTTTTTAAAAAGTGAGAGTGGTACTGACATGCAGATCAACATAGATCAGTGGAATGGGAGTGAAAGTTTCCAGATAAATCCTGTTATTCACAGTCAGTTGATTCCAGAAGATCTCGTGATCACCAGATGGCAGGAAATGTAGTCTTTTCAACAAATGGTCCTGGTAAACTGGATATCTACGTGCAAAATAATGCCGATGGACTCCTATGTCACACTAGGAAGAAAAATGAACTCAAAGTGAATCAATGACCTACATGTGGGAGCTAAAGGTGTTCAAATCTTAGAAGAAAAGGAGACATAAGCCAATATTGTTGATCCAGAGTTAGGCAATGCTTTCTTAGATTGAAGAGCAAAAGTCAGGTGCAGCACCTGTCTCTCCCTGGTTCAGACACCACGTGACTTCTGCTCTGCTTTGGTGTGTGACCATTGATTGGTACCTGGTTGATCCCACTTCTGGACAGGACAGGTCAGTGTCCTAGTGACACGGCCCAGGACAGTAACAAGTGCTGCCTTGGGCAGCTGCTGGGAGAGACTCACAGGCCACAGGGACCAGTGCCTGGTGGGGGGCTGCTATTGTAATGGAAAGTTTAAAAAGTTTAAAAAATTTAAAAATCATCTAATAGACACCATATCAAGACAAAATGTGATCATGCAGCCCACCATGTAGCTTGTCTGTTAGACTCCCTCAGCCTAGACTGACTCCACCAGGGTAACCTGACCCAGCTCAGTGTGACCGCACCCAGCCCCCAGCCGCACAGCTTATACTTTCCAGCCCCCGAACATACCGCCTGCTGCACTGTTTCAGGGACTTTCTGCCCAGCAGGAGAGATGACTGGTGCTGCCCAGTAAAAATTCACCTCGCTTTTAAGCCTTTGTACTTCCTGCTTGCAAACCTATGTAAACTGAGCCCAAAGTGGGTTCTGGGCTGAAGCTGAGCGGTCCCTCATTGGACCACCTGGAGATGGATCGCATGTGCAGGCGGGAGCAAGGCCTGCCCCAAGGGCCAGTCACGTGAATAAGCTGCTCTCAAGAACACTGGGTGCCTGACACAAGCCATGTGGATAAGCTGGCAGGTGGAGGGGTTTCGCGTGATATTCAACCTTCCAAGTGTGTAAATAAACGTGCTGCAGCAGTTGGAGCTCTCTCCCCCTTTCCCTCCCCTCAACACTTTCCTCCACCTCCTCCTCTCCCTCTTTGCTTACCTCTCCAGGCAGGAGGCAGGGCTCCATCAGGCCTCAGTTTCCTGTATTTTGCCTCTTATCCTTTTTCCCTCTATCCTCACTGTCCTCACCCTGAGAATTTTGAGAGCTGTGCGGACGTGGCACCCACTGGCGTAATAAAATCTGGTTGTCTTCCTGCTCCTTAGAGTAGAAGGTTTTTCCATTTGGTTGGGTACCCGTTCCGCAACACCATCGCTGACCCTTCCTTGTGTGGCTGAAGGGTTTCCATCTGCAGTGGGACCGCGCTGCACCTTCCCGGAGACTTTGAGGTGAGGACGCAGTGGATTGGCCCGGTTCTTTCCTGGATGACGGGCGGGCGACAGATGCTCCCCACTGAGTAGGCCATATGTGCCACTGTGAACGTGCGAAGAGCCTCTGAACTGCACACTGGAGAGGGTGAATTTTATTGTCTGTGAGCTACATCTCAATAAAGCTGTTCAAAGACTCGTTATTGAGATGATTAAATGGGGGAGATAATTAGACTGTAGTTTGATTAATAAGATAATTAACTAAAATAATATACATAACAGCCCAACTATGGTGCTTGGGTTTTTGTAAGCACTCAATAAATGTTAATTCCAGCACTTATTTATCATTTCTCTCGTTTAGCTCCCACCTCAAAATTTTTCTTAATAAGTTTAAGGTTTCTTTCATCGAAAATGTACAGTGTGTTATTGTTTCGTTTGTATCCAGAGTGACACTTCCATGCTGACGGATGGCTACATTTACTTTTACTTCATCCTAAGTGACCATAGTGATGATGATGATAACCTGCTTCATCTTTGGGAAGAAGCAGGAGGAAAGGAAGCCTGTGATCTGGAGAGATGACACACTTTCATGATGCATCTCTGTGACCCAGCAGAGCCAGCCCTGCTCACCTGGGCAGCAGCCAGGAGAGTCCTAACCCTGTGTGCGATGGATTTACCATGGAGGATACCGAAGGTCTCTGAGCACAGAGTTATTAATGCATTTTCTGACAAAGATTTTTAGCTTTTTAATGTTAAAACAATTACTTTTCATTACAAATTCTTATAGGAGATATAAATGCTATTTTCTAAAGACACGCATAGACATTTTTGTTTATGGATTTTGTGATATGTACCTTAAGAAGTCACAGTATGTACACATATGATGTTCATCCTCTTCATAATCCATAGAAGTAATAGGTAAATAAAAGTATAATTTAAAAATATTAAATTTTAAAAAGTAAGGCCTGAATAAATTCAGTGATGGTCCAGGCTCATAGATCTAACTATTTAGTTTTGCATGATAGTGACGCTTCCTAAATTGTCTCAAAGATTCAACACAATTCTTCTAAAATTCTGAAGGTGATTTATTTGCAGAAATTGGTAAGCTTATAGTGAAGTGGAAATGCAAGCGTAGAAAGATACGTGGAGTCTAGAAAAGGAGTGCAGTTGAAGGATCCAGAGTTTTTCATTTCAAAACCCACTACAGAGCTACCGTAGCCGAGATAGTACAGCTCTTGCACAGGGTTAGACATATAGATTCACAGGATGGAAATCAAAGTCTGTAAATAATGCCAAGTACATAGGGGAAGTGGGAAAATTTCAACTGTCATTCTCCGCTGGTGAAAATTTAATGTGGCCCAGTCACCTTGGAGAAATCCTGGCAATCTTTGAAAAATATTAAGTGCAGAGTTGTGCTTACTATTTCACAGTTCCACTGCAAAGTGCACACCCAAGAGCAGTGAAAATACAGATGTGAACAAAAACTTGTGTGCAAATGTTCATAACATCCTCATCAATGTTAACTGAAAATGAAATAAAATTAAATATTAATGACAAATGAATAACTAAAATAACATCCCACATGAATGAGCCTTACAGCGATCATGCAGCTGTCACAGGTGCAGAAGCCCCTGCATGGACGCTGCTGTCTGTGTGAAGGGTCTGCGATGGTGGACCTGAGAGGGAGAGAACAGGTCGTGTGATGTGTGGACTCAGGAGGGAGGCAGTTGTGGGTAGAGATGCTAATGAGTATGGAGCTTCTTCGTGGGTCATCGAAAATGTTTGCAAATCTATTACAGCCGTGCTTGCCACACTCTGTGCATATAAGAAAGGGATCAAAGGATGGAATGGCAGGGCTTGTATCGCACCTCCATAAAAAGATGGACGTACAGAGACAGTAACGTTGCATCTGGCCATACGGCTGCAAGAACCAAACATTTGTCAAATATCCCATCAGACAGGATTTTATTAAACTCAAGTATTTATCCTGTGTGTCTTATGCTTTCTTTATTTTCACTACAGGTAAGTATTTAAAAAGACTTTTATACTTTGCTTTCAGTGTTGGCTTTGTCCGCCTTGTCATTTGATGAAGAAGCTCTGATGCTTCCAGAAAAGTGGTAAATAATGTGCAAGGACACATTTAAAGACAGGGAGTGAGCATCTGTCATTCCATTCTCTTTCGCAGATGCAATTATAGGGTGAAACCTGGAGCAAAATTTATTTTAATGAAATGTTTTGCAAACCAAATCTGGAAAAAAATTATGTGATCAGCATCACTGTGCAACCATATTGAAATGACTAAACCGTGATTCATTTTCTGAAAATAAAAATGTTTGCAGGAATACAAGAAATAATTATAATTAGGATTTGAAGAGCAAAGAGAACTGAATTAAAAGTGCTCATCTTTTATTTATCACATGCATTTTTCATAAAGAGATTATTCTTACTAGCTTAGGTTAAAAGGAAGAAAACATTATTTTACACAATTGTGAGGACCATTGGCCCATGACAGTTTGGTGCTATTTTTCCCAACTGGCATTTTTGCAGGGGGTCTAATAATCAAGGTTTATGGGGATACTTTCTTAGTCCCAGGCTGTCTCCTGAGGCGGTGGCCCCAAGTAGGCATTCCACATGCAGTTGGAGGTGTTCTGTGCTCCCGCCTGATGAGCCCTATTTCCACTAGGAGGCCCTCCATGTGAGGAGCCACGGGGCACCTGTGGATGCTGAGCACAGAACGTGCTGTGGATGTGCTGGTGTCTACGAGATCAGTCTCAGGAGTGCACGGTTTCATACCTGCCAGCCTGAAGAGGAGAAGAACAAGACCAAGTGTTTAGTGAATTGAACTTTTGAGTGGTGGTTGATCTGTGCACTGCCTAGGACCTCACAGCACAGAAGAACAAGAAACAACAGGAGCACGAGCCTGGCAGAAATGGTGAGGAAATCATACATGTGGAACTCATTAACGCTTTTTTTTTTTTTTTTTTTGCGGTACTGGGGATCGAACTCAGGACCCTGCGCTTGCTAGGCAAGCACTTATTCCACTGAGCTATATCCCCAGCCCCATACATGTGGAACTCAACACCTGGCCAGGTCTCACCAGCCTTGTTCCGTGACTCCATTTCTACAGCCTGTGTTATGGAAGAAGACAGACTCCCAGACATCCTCTGCCTCAACAAGACTGGAAAAATTGGCAGATCCTCCTGTTAAAGAGAAACATTTGGCAAATTTAACTTTGCTGTAATTAAGCAAAGAATGATTTGCAGATTGGGTAGCTCTTCATACCACAACAGGTTGTAGGTTTGCCTGCAGTGTATTCTGGGGCAGCATTTATGAACAGGAAAGGGAAGTGGGCACAGACATGACCTGCACCTTCCTTATCCAGACATGGTGGATCTGGAGGCCCCTGGGACTGAGACTGAAGCCCTGCTGTATGCCTCGCTGAGACTCAGCCATTTGTCACAGGTGTGAGCACTAGTTAGGGTTTGCTGCTTTTACCTGCTAAGCCAGGGTGCTGCTTGCTGCTAAGGACTCCAGTGCCCAGACACTCTTGATTCACTTTGCCTCTGGAAGTGGAATTTTAGGTCGTCAAAGATCAGCAACTCTCTCTGCTCTGATAGTCAGTTCAAACACTCTATCCTTTCCCTGCATTCCATTCCTATTTTTCCTCTGAGAAGGTAGTCTGTGTCTACCCTGTTTGCAAAGAGAAACTGCAGTCAGGAAAGGTTGCTTGGGTCTTGCTGTAGCTCCTCTGCCCACACGACCCATTCACAAGTTCTCTTCTCCTCCATGTTCTTCCCTTCCCCGGGCGGTGGGTCTTCCAATCCTCCCTACCCAGCACTCAGCCCACTGTTCTTTATCTTGGAATACAGCAGGCACCTGTTCCCAGCACTTTGGTGACAGCACCCTAAGGCCCCTCACTCCTCTGGCTCTCTGGTAATCATCCCACAGTGGGTGGGATGATTCATCCTTTCCCTCTCTTCCTAACAGACAGATGAATGGTCCTCAGTACTTGTTCGGCCCCTGTTCTCCATAGCTAAAGTGGTGTGCAGGTTTAATCCTTCTGTCCCTCCCTAAAAGGTAGGTAGGTATATATGTCATTCCATTTTACAAGAGAGAAAACTGAGACACACACTTTGAATTACTATGCAACTAAAGTTGATGTGTGAAATCGGGCAGTCTAATGCCAGGGCTTGCAATCCTAACCATTACACCGTGCATAATTTTGTTTAGCTAACAGGAAGCAGTTAATTACAATAGGCAGACAACTGAGGTCCATTTCACGGCATGAAATGCCCCCCTAGAGCTCATTTGGCAGAGACCTTCGATCACAGACAGTGTATGGACTGGCGAAGGTCCTGAGAGAACTCAGCACTGAGCTGAGCAGGCTACAGAGACAGAAGAAAGTTTGTAAGAGCTCATGAAGGATGAAGTGACCCACACTGAAAAAGTGTTCAGAATATAGTGAGCAGCTTTGCGTCACAACCAATGCACATTCACAGGAAATGATGTCAAGCAGACATGTTTGTGGGCACATCAGTTGTAGAGACTGTTTTATTTATTTTTTTTTTTTATTTATTTTTTTTTTTTCCGGGACCGGGGATCGAACTCAAGCAGACATGTTTGTGGGCACATCAGTTGTAGAGACTGTTTTATTTATTTATTTATTTTTTTTTTATTTTTTTTTTTTCCGGGACCGGGGATCGAACTCAGGGCCCTAGTGCTCGGCGGCAAGCACTTAGCCCACTGAGCTGTACCTCCAGCCCTGTAGAGACTGTTTTAAAATAACACTATGGGCAATTGTCAGTTGGACTGGGACACTGATTAACATTTCAGTGGCCTCATGGTGTTCCAATGTCATCTCACTGGGGACAACACTCTCTTCTTGGAACTTGAGCTCTGTTCCTTTTCCCTTCCTGAGCACAAATGCATGACCCAGTTTCCCCCTTCCCTCGGGCAATGGTGCCTGTGCCCCTGCATGGAAGCTTCGGGCCTGGTGCCCCCATCCTCACCTGCAAATGAGCAGCCTGCTTTGTGTCTGGCCTCTTTAGTGCACCTGGCAAAGAGCATCCAGAAGACTTGCATGATTCTTACTGGGCACATGACAGGGGGCATCAGCATGAAGGGGATTGTGTTTTGGCTTTGGCTCTGAATGAGCCAAAGTACTCGCCTGGCACAATCAGTATGAAATCTCCGGGGAGGTGAGCTCCAATATCCGGTCACAGCAAGTTCAGCAAGTAAACCATGGGACCCCCTGGAGGTCTGAGAGCCCTGCAGGACAGGAAAGGGTTTCCAGGTCCAGAAGCTCCACAGGACAATAGCGATCAAAGATATTTAAAGGGAAGGCTTTACCTGAAATAGGAAATCTCACCTGAAATCTCACTGTTTAGAAAAGCTGTCAGTACCCAGTGGAAGTATTTTAACACAGAACACTTTCAAGAAGAAAAGACATAGGACAGATTTTACCCAAACACCTCCAGCTTGCAACTTCTGAAACACATTGATATTCCAGCCAAAGTCAGAATTTTTAAAGAGCCTATGACATCATTATTGAAGTTCCTTCTTCCATCTCTGGAAGTTGTTGTTATGTTTCCAAAATACTTTGCATTCAATTTTAAAAATGCTTATATGGTAAGACTTAAGAGTTATATGGGGAAGTAGAAGAATTTACATTAGAAACTTCACATTGAGTTTGAAAATTGAGCTAATCCGGAGAAATCAGAGGTACAAGGTGTACCATGTAAAAGAATTATGCGTGCATTTAAATCTATTTTGCTTGTTCAGCTGATGAAATTGTAAAATGCTATTTTGCATTCATGGTTACAAGCAGACAAGATGTGAAGGGCTTTCTGGAAAGCTTTGTATAAAATTACTTATTTTGCATATTTAATTTTAATATTAAAATAGCTCAGATGATTTTTAAAGAGTGTGTACCTAAACGAAGCTGGCTTAAAGAATGAGGTTTGGAAAATAAGCAGGCTTCCCCCAGCAAGGCATTATTGAGATGCATATCTACATCTAATGAATCTAATTATACATACCTGTCTCCATTCAGGGTCAGCTCCCAGTCATTTGCATTACACTATCTGAAGTTTAAGGTGCATGAATAAACTTTACAATCACAAACAGGTTTGCAAATCAGTTTTAGGATTTGTTTTTCACAGTGGAAACCGTCTGCTTCTTTTGTATTATCTCTAAGTTTCTTAGAGGTGGACCATCAGTGGAAGTAACAGGCAGGGACCTATTTCTAAGCAACTCCTCTAGCTGTGTAATAGTGGGAAGTAAGGTGCCTGGACACTTAATCCTCAGCTTTGCATTTGCTTTTACGAATCTCAGTACTTCTACTTGAATGAAAGAATCTGATTTTGTGAATAGTCGCCGCCATTTTGTGTCCTTCCTTCTAATGACTTTTGCTGCCCTCTCTCTTTCTCGCTCTTTATTCTCCTACCCCCTATTTTTGAGTGATTGTTGAGACTTCTGGAAGGTTTATTAGGAATGTCATAAGCTCCTGGCTCCTTGATGTGAGTACTGGCCTCATGACTGCATGACAGAGGTCCAGGTGACTTCAGAGTCACAGTACTCCCCTTAGTACTGACAGCTGTTCTCCTGCTTTCCAGGCAGAACTCAGGGCCCTGGGCACTGAGCAGAGGGTAGCAGAAGGCAGAAGAGGAAGGTGAGCTGTAGCTTTGCACCCCACTGTTGAAGGCAGATGTGTTCTTTGTGCCTAAGGAAGGGGGAGGCCATGGACATCACAGGCTAATACTCATTACATCTTTTGTTCTTGTTCCTGTCTCTTTTCCCTACTAAGCTGTGGACTCCTCGGGGGCAGCCTGTGTGCATGTTTAGGATATGTTCAATGGAGACATCTTCACTGAATGACTGAGTGGTCCGGGATGTTCCAGGCCATACATGCAGAGGCTGGAAGCCTGAGACTGGGCATATTACTTAGCTCCTCTCACTGGGGAAGAAATATTCAATATTCACAACCTAATGGAGGAGTAGTTTAACTTGGCTCTCTGCTCCAGGGGACTCCGTCCCTGTCCGTGGTTGTCTGGCTTCAAGACAAAACCATCCTGGCAGGAGGGCATGGATGAGAAAGCTGCTCGGTTCCTGGCAGCCAGCGGTGAGGCAGAGCAGGGGAGCTGCACCAGAGAGGAAAGGGGCCCAGGCAATGTGGTCCTCAAGGTCACAGCTCCGTGACCCAGCACACACACCTGGACATGTGCTTTACTAATCCCCGGGTGGCTCCCAAGATAATCAAGCTGACCATTCATATTGACTATCACAGTGCTGGGCTAGGGGAGCACAGGACACAGGCGTCCACCCCCACCCTCCTGAGGTCAAGCTGAGCGCAGTCCACCAATGGGTCCCTTGTCCAGGAGGGGCTAGAGGAGTGCACACCCATGGTTGCCCTGCTGTGACTGATGCCCCAGCTGCAGGCACCCTTAGTGAGCTAGAAACACCTCCCCACATACCTTCCTGGGTCTGCTCTGGTCTCTTTCACTTGCAGATTCAAGGATCCAGGAGCTTCTGGTCGCTGAGGGCAGCTGAATACACAAGCAGGAGATCAATACTCTTGTTGATTCCTTTCTGAGAGTTCTGAGTGTGCTCAAAGCCATCTACTGTACTACAACTTGGAAAAGTGAAGGGCCTGCAAGGGTGCTCTAGAGAGGGGCTCTGGCCTAGCAAATGCAGGTGGTCAGTACCGGTCCTCCTCCTTTTCTCTCTTCCACTTTATATAATACTGGAAACATGTTGGAAAAGGGGGACAAATGGAGGCATCTGGGCACTATTCACTGGAAGTACCCTCTACCTTCCTGAGAATGAAAAGAATTCCACCTGCTTGGCCTGGCAGAGGACCTAGCAAAAATGTTCTCAAAACCAAAGAAGACATAAAGCAAATGAGCGAAGGGATCCCCAGAGAGCTTATTTTTATTACACGAGAATAGTAGGATGAGAAGAGCAGTGTCAGCCCCTAACACACACCGCTCTCTTCTGGGGCCCGGCTGCTCTTCTTGGTTCTTTACTTATGGGGATGCATTTATTCATTTCAAAACCTCTATGAGGAAAATGCTTTTATTAGCCACAATGTAGCGGAGTGGAAAACTGAGATATAGTCAGGTTCAGGACCATTTCCAAGGTCAAAGGAAGTCAAGATCTGGACCTGAGCTGCCTGCCTGGTAGGGCTCTCTATCCCAGGAAGGAAGCTGCTCACAAGGATTTGGTGGGTGTGCACGACTGAAATAGTCCTACTTTTTCCCCAGAAATGGACAAATAGACTCAGATATATAATCTAGCTCATAGCTGACCAATGTCATGAGCAATTCTTATTCCTGGATCCCTTTGTGCCTAGGATGCCAGGTCCTGCTTGTCTCAAAGGATCCCTTATATATTTTAGGAATGTTATTCAAAGGCTTGACCATACAGAGACAGCCCAAACCCTAAGTTGAGTGGGACATAAACTCCAAAGCAGGACCAGCTGTGATTATTTAGGCATCATCTGGAGGGACTGTTAACTCATTTTTGTGTGAACAATTTCAACAGCATCCCCCTACTGGCAGTCATATAAATAGAAAAGGCTGTAAACAAAGTTTAGGTTTGATACAAGTTATTAATGGTCCCAGTCCTGCAGTAATCAATAAAAAGACCAGTCTCAGCTCATCAGCAAGGACAGCAGTGGTAATCACAATCACATTACTCTATTTTTCTCACCATTTAGATTTGGCAGCACTTGTGTTTATTATTATTATTATTATTATTATTATTTTGAGATAGGGTCTCAAAGTGTAGTCTGGGCTGCCTTTCAATTTGCAGTGATCTTTCTGCCTCAGCCTTCTGAGTGCAGGGGTGACAAGCATGCACCACCACCCCCGGCAGGTGTTATTACTAATGCTTCTTGCTATACTTGGGTCAGTGTAATGGGTAAGGGGGAATTGTTGATTGCCCCTGTCTTTGTCATAGCAGCCATGATGCAGGTTCATTGCATTCTAGTCAGACTTTTAAATGCTTAAATGCATAGCTACTTTCTCAGGAAATGATTGCAGAGAAGATAAGACAGCAAACAGGTCAAGAAGACCTCACAAGAGGACTGATTATGGTGAGCTTCCAGCAGCCCACACAATGGAGACCTAGATCTCTGATCTTACTCATCTGCTCTGTGGCACGTGAATGAGAAGGAATTTGATGGGCTGGGAGCTCAAATACACCAAGGGGCCATGGCCAGGCAACACACGGCAATAAAGACATGACCTCTGCAGGCACAGGAAACTAAACTATGATTCTGCAGGAACTGGCCCAGAGCAGTGTGATCTTCCTGTACAACTGTAAACTTCCTCTTTCTTTAGGACCGACTAGAAAAAATTGAATATGCTCTGCACAGATCTCACCTGAGATATCTTGATTCTCATGAGCGCTCCTAGCGACTTCCAAGCACAGGAAACCTGAGGCCTTCTGCTTTCCCTACTCTGAATCTTTCCTTCTTCCCTGCCTTTTTTTTTTTTTTTTTTGACTCTTTGACTCTTTGCTAAACATGCATGATGGTAGCAGACTTTGTTACTATGTCAACCTCTAAATAAATTGTTTTTGCTGTTTCTTATTTTTATTTTAAACAGGAAAGAAAACAATAAAAATGGTACAGAATTTGAAAACAAGATGATAGGAAACTAACAATAGTTATTACATTGCATACTATTATCTTCAAAGTAGTTGATCAGATTACCAGGTATAGGCATGTAAGACTGATCAAACAGTATAAGCACTAACTGTTCCTTTCAATGAACAAACAGAAATAAGTAGTACAATTATCTTAGCTATCTTTTATATATATATATATATATATATATATACACACACACATATTTTTCCCCTTCTTTTTTTACTCCTTTCACCCCTCCCAGTTCTTTCCTTTTGAGCAATTTCTTTCACAATATCTGTTGTACCTTTTGGATCTTACTAGTTCAGTTTCTTACAGTAGGAAGATAATATGATGTTTACACATGTGAGTCTGATTTATTTCACTTATGAGTACGGTCTCAAGTTGCATCCATTTGTCTATAAAATTCTCCAGTTTATCTTTCTTTATGTCTGAGTAGTACTCCATTGTACAAAAATATCACGTCTTTTTTATCCATTCCTCAGTTGATGGGCATTTGGGTTGTTTCCAAGATTTAGCTATGACAAATTGTGCTGCTATAATCATGGGTGCACATATATCTCTGTGTTATAATGTTTTTAATTCTGGAGAAATACCCAGAAAGGGAATACCTGGGTTTCTTAATTGGGTGGTCTTCATTTATTTACACATGAAAATCATCAGTTGAGTGTTTCCTATGTACATCTTACCAAGTCTGGCATCTGAAAGATGATCCAGTGTTTCACTTGTGAAACACATTCTGGCAGAGAGAGCCACATGTAATCTCAAAGAGAGCGTTCCAGTGGCCCCTAAATGAGGTAAGGGAGGACAAGTGAGACAGATAAGACATAGCAGGTAGAAAGTTGTTCATCCTGTGCTTCCCTGGGTGCTTACACCTCATCAGACAGCACTCACACCTTTGCAAATGCTTGTGGACAAATCAAATGCACTTGTAGATTGGATTCAGCTCATAGACTTCACCGTGAACTATTACATCTAAGTTTGTTGATGTGTGAACATGCATGTACAAGGAGGCAGCTGGAAAAAGGGCCTTGGTGCAGATATTGTTTGTGGAAATCTCAGAGGGCACCAGCCGTGCACAGAGTACTGAAGACCTAGCACTCACCACCTGAGAGCTCTGGAGAAGTGCCCACCACCAGTGTCCAGTGGTTCACTTGAAAAATAATTACAGAAAATAAAAGGTTTTGTGGAATTATTTGCAGAAGTGTTGGAGAAGTGCATTTAATATGAATATTTACCTGGAAATGACGATAAAAGCACCTGCATTTTAAAAGTGGAAAGATGCATAGATTTGGACCTGATGTTCTCCCCTCCTCTTGAAGGTAGAATATTTAGTGCAGTTGATAACTTCTCTGTTTTTGATTTAATGAGGTTTACCAGTGCCACATATGACATATTATTTTCTGACACTTTCAACTAAGAAAATACCTAGAGATAAAAGGTATTTCCCTTCAAAGAAATGCCACTTTGTTTTAGCATCTAGTATATTTAATGGAATAAATTCAGAATACTGTATCAAACCTCACCGAAAACAATGTTAGGAACTCCTCTCTTTGTTCTCAAAAGTCCCTATAAAACCCTGTTTCTAGTTGATGTTTATTTGGGAAGATAAACACATTTGCACATATATTTTAATTTAAGGGCCAACTAATTAAGTCAGACAGGAAATATAAGTCATTGTAAAAGAAAACGCAACACAAAAGAACATAAGACTATGAGAAATTTTAAAATACATAATATTAAGTTTGACTCAGCTTTATAACTCAGGAACACCCCAGCCTTGGTGATTTCTTGTCAGGGTGTCTTTTGTAGGTCTGATTTCAGGGTCCCCCAGGACAGCAACAGCCTACAGAGCTGGGGCAGAAGATGAAGTGTGTGTGTGTGTGTGTGTGTGTGTGTTGGCACAGCAAGACAACTGCAAGTTGCATGGTGCAGATGCATGTAGAGGAGTCTCAGGGCAAGAGCCATGTGCACAGTACTGAGGTTCTAACGCTCACAGGGAGCCTATCATCACTGTGTTAAACTTTTTATTATGGAAAATCACAAACTCACAGAAAGTAGGGTGGGAAATAATGGATCCTTGTTTTCTTCAACATATGTTTCCAATAATTAAATGACCAAACCCCAAATATTTCAAAAGGCCTCAAAATTGGTACCTACTTGATTTGGAAGCAGAGGACAGGCATTAGAAATCACAGGTTTAGGTAGCCCCAGGGGGCTGGTTTCTCACCAGGACAGGGATGACATTGGGATTTAGGGGCCTTTCTTAATGATCAGTACAAACCAAGATGAAAGAAGTGAGTTCTGACACCCACTCACATTCCAGTGAGATGAAAATAAAAGCAGACTCTATCCCCAAGTACCAACGCATGGGGCACACTGCTGGGTCAGGGACTGGAATGCGTCCTTTTGGCCTCTGACAATTTACAGATGGCTTGTAGCTTCTCAATGTGCAATATGTGCAGAAAACAGAAGTCAAGCTTCACTTGTTCACTCAAACCGCTTTCCCCACAAAGAGGTCCCCTCTTCTCACACCCTGTGATCAGTGCTTGAAGCGTTGGGTGGGAAAGGTTTGCTCTGAAACCTTGAACTGTGAATTATCAATGCCGAGGGGCAAAAGAGATGTCAGCAGGGGCAGGGATAGAAAATAAAATTAGTGTGTATGAAAGTTCTCAGTGTTGCTATGAAGTTTTCAAATTTTGCCAACAGAGTCAAATCCAAAATTCACTCTATTTTCATTTTTTGTCATGCAATTGTTGATGTTTTTAATGGTGTTATACTTGTATCAAAATTGTCTTCAGAACGTTTAACTTTGGTGCGTAAAGTAAAATGCTGGAAGTAAGAGATATGTATGGTACCCCTGATTCACATTTATTTTCTGATAGAGAAATCCAGATAAATTGAGTTATAAAGTTGCATCAAGGATTTGTTTTGAAATAACACAAGATGATGGTCTCAACTCACTGTGGGAGATGGAGGCATGTTTGTGTAGCTGCTTATAAACCAAATAGCTGTGGATGGATTTAGAAGAAAACTCAGGGAAAAGGCTATATGGGTAGTAGGAAGTGGTCTGGTGTGCCTTAAGTAGAGAAGACAGTGTGTCCATGCCATTCCATCAGTAGCCACCTGCATTAGGAGATTCCAGGAGAGAGGGCAGGATCATGGGAGCACTATACCCATGCATGGATCAGCCCCTAAGTGCATACCAGAATATGCTTTCTGGAGATGGGGTCTATGCAGTGGTCCCTGGAGCTGTACCTTGGGATGTTACATCTCTTCCTGCCCTCTTCTCTATACTCTTCATTTGAAGTGAGCATCTTTGCTCTCCCATGCCCTCTCCCTAGGAAGTTTCTGCCAACTATGCACTGAACCCTCTGAAACCATCAGCAAAATAAAACTTGTCCCTCCATCTGTACAGGCGTGAGGTACGTTCTTCTGGCAATGGGAAAGCTGATCAGTGTGGCATCAGGGACCAGTCCTGCTACCCACGCACTCTTCATCAGCACTTTGTTTCATCCTTTGGTCTGCAGGGATGTTCTAGTGAGCTTTTCCAGGCTCCTTGGGACACGCATCAGGACTTTTCCTCTGGCACTCATCCTCTCCTTTATAACAGCTTTTCCCCATCATCCTTGCAACAAAACCCTTCTACACTAACGGGAAGCAAACCCTCCAACACCTAACTGGTCATCCTCTCGCCCTGTTTCACGCCTGAGCCAAAGTGTCCTTTTCCTTAATCAGCCACAACTCACTCCTCAGTTCACTACCGTTTATTTTGGCCCCCATTATTTCACTAAAATTGTCACTCAAAGTCAGCAGTCCCCCGTGTTGTCCAACCCAAGCATATTCTTAGTTTTTATTTTGTTTGATGTCGTGGAAGAATTTGTCATCCCAAGTAATAAATGTCTTTTTTCCCTATTTTATTTCCACAGTTTTCTTGGATATTTTCCTGGTCTGTCACCATCCCTTTGCTGGCTCCTTTTCTGCTACCACTCACCCCAGTGCTGGGGCTCCTGACTGAGCACAGCTGCTGTTTATTTTGTCCTATTCAATTAGGATAGTGTGAAAACAATTATGTGTACAAACATAATCTGGAGATGTATTGAAGTGCGTATTTCTTATACCTATATAATATCAGTGCATTAGAATCTGTATGACATATATATATATATATATATATATATATATATATAATTTTAAAAGCAAAAGAACAAAAACATATTAACAGACGCAAAGTAGCATAAAAATAGTATAATCAAAACTGAGTTACAGGCAAGGTGACAGGGAATCAACAATGATTGTTGCATTACATATTGATAACTTCAAAGTGTATATTCAGGAACATAGATATAGACATGCGAAATTGATCAAACAATTAATCATCAACTATTCCTTTCAATAAAGTGACCTAAGTCACTAGTACCACTATGTTAGATATGCTGCATATACATACACACTTACATTTTTTTAAATATAATTTTTCTTTTAAAGTCTGAAAGAAAAAGAACTACATCAACAGCGGAAAAAAGAAAAAAAAAACAGAGAGCATTAACAAAGAGACACAAAGTAGCACAATAACAGTATAATCAGAATTGAATTATAGACAAAGCAACAGGAAACCAACAATAGTTGTTGCATTGCATAGTGATATCTTCAAAGTGTATGCTCAGGATAACACATATAGACATACAAGATTGATCAAACAACCAGTGATCAACTATTCCTTATCGTTAAGTGCAATAATACAATAGTAGAATCATGTTAGCCATTCTGCACAAATGTATATACTTACATACATACATACATTTTTGCCTCTTTCCTTTTTCTTTTCCCTCATCTCACCTGTTCTCTACTTTTGACCAGATTTCCTTCATGTCTCTTAGTTTATATTCCCACTCTCAGATTCTTACACCAGTGATACAATACATTGCCGGCACATGTACCGCTGATTTATTTCACTTACGAGTATGGACTCCAGTTTTGTCCACTTGCCTACAAAGTCCCCAAAACTGTCTTTCTTTATAGCTGAATAATATTCCATTATATAAAAATGCCACAATTTTTTAATCCAGTCTTCTGTGGATGGACACTTGGGTTGCTTTCACATTTTAGCTATTACAAATTGCGCTGCTATAAACATGGGTGCACATATATCACAGTGATATGATGTTTTCAGATCTTCTGGGAAAATACCCAGAAGGGGAATACCAGGTTTGAATGGAACCTCTAGACCTAGTTTGCTGAGAAATCTCCAAACGGCTCTCCACAGTGGTTGCACAAGTCTGCATTCCCACCAGCAGTGTAATAGAGTTCATATTTCTCCACAGCCTCGCCAGCATTTGTTATTGGATGATTTTTTAATACTGGCCAGTCTCACTGGGGTGAGATAAAATCTCACTGTTGTTTTTATTTGCATTTGTCAAACGACTAAGGATGTGGAACATTTTCTCATATATTTATTTGCCATTTGTATTTCTTTATCTGAGAAGTGTGCATTCATCTCAGATGTCCATTTCTGGATTGGGTATTTGAATTTGAACAGTTACATGTTTTTAAATTCTTTGTATGTTCTAGATAGAAGACCTTTGTCTGAGGGACAGCCAGCTAGGATTTTTTCCCAATTTGTGGGTTTTCTTTTTACTTTGCTGGTGATTTATTTAGATGCACAAAAACTTTTCAGTAGGATGAGGTCCCAATTATTGATTCTTTGAAGTGTTTCCCTTGCAGTTTCATTTTTGTTCATGAACTCTCTGCCTACTCCTATGTCTTCAAGATTTTTACCTACTTTCTCTTCCAATAGATTTAGAGTTTCTGTTTTAATGTTGAGGTCTGTGATCCATTTTGATCTGAGTTTGGTGCATGGTGATAGACTTGGGTCTATTTTCAGTTTTTGGCAAGAGGCAAGCCAGTTTTTCCAGCACCATTTATTAAACAGGCCATCTTTTTTCCAGTGAGTTTGGTTGACCCCCTTGTCAAATGTTAGGTTGCTGAGTGGGTTTTTCGTTATGGATGCATATTCCAGTCTGTTCCATTCATCCTCAGGTCTTATTTCAGGTCAGGGATTGTGATTCCACCTGACTTGTCCTTATTGCCCAGGATTGCTTTTGCTATTCTGGGTCTCTTCTGGTTCCAGATGAATTTAAGGCATATTTTCACTAGATCTGTGAGGTATGCTAATGGTAGTTTAATGGGAATTGCATTGAATCTGTACAATAGTTTTGGTAATATGGCCATTTTCACAATGTTAGTTCTTCCTAACTATGAGCAGGGTATATTTTTCCATTTATTGAAATCCTCTTCGATCTCTTTTTTCAGAGTACTGTAGTTTTCACTGAATAAATCTTTCACATTCTTCGTTAGATTGATTACTAAGTATTTCAATTTCTTGGTTGCTATTATAAAAGGTATGGTTTCCTCAATTTCTCTCTCAGTCTGTTTGTTGTTCGTGTATAGGAATGCTATTGATTTTTGGATGTTGACTTTGTATCCAGCTATGCTGCTGAATTTGTCAATTAATTCCAGGAGTTTTCTTGTGGAGTTTTTGGGGTCCTCCATGTATAGTATCATGTCATCTGCAAATAGTGATAGTTTGACTTCTTCCTTTCCTATCCTTATTCCTTTTATTTCTCTCTCTTGTCTAATTGCTCTGGCTAATGTTTCCAGAACTATGTTGAATAGGAGTGGTGACAATGGACATCCTTCTCTTGCTCCTGACTTTAAAGTTAAAGTTTTCAGTGTTTGTCCATTTAGTATGATGTTGGCTGTTGGTTTGTCATAGATGGCTTTGATCAGATTGAGGTAGAGACCTTCTATTCCCATTTTTTCTAAGGTTTTTAACATGAATGCATGTTGGACTTTATTGAAAGCCTTTTCTGCATCTATTGAGATGGTCATGTGGTTTTTGTATTTGGCTGTATTCATATGATGTATTACATTAATTGATTCGCAAATATTGAACCATCCCTGCATTCCTGGAATGAATCCTACCTGGTCGTGGTGTATAATTTTCCTTATGATTTGCTGTAATCTATTTGCTAGTATTTTGTTGAGTATCTTTGCATCTATGTTCATTAGAGAGATTGGTCTATAGTTCTCTTTCTTGGTTGGGTCCTTCTCTGGTTTTGGTATCAGTATAATACTTGCCTCCAGAAATGTGTTAGGGAGAGTTGCTTCCTTTTCGATTTCGTTGAAGAGTTTGAGGAGTGTTTAAATTAAATCTTGTCTGAATGTTTTATAGAATTCTGCTGCGAATCCATCAGGGTCTGGGCTTTCCTTTGTTGGTAAGTTTTTAATGACGTTTTCAATCTCATTAATTGATATTGGGTTGTTCAGGATTTTTACGTCTTCATGATTCAATTTTGGTAATTTGTACCTTTCTAGGAATCTGTCCATTTCTTCTGAATTTTCTATCCTAAAGTAGTAAAGATTTTCAAAGTAGGTATTAATGATCTTTTGGATTTCTGTGGGATCTGTAGTGATTTCATCCTTTTCATTCCTTATTGCATGAATTTGAGTTCTTTCCCTTCTTTTTTTGATAAGGTTGGCTAGGGGTTTATCAATTTTATTTATTCTTTCGAAAAACGAGCTCTTTGACTCACTTATTTTTTGTAGAGTTTCCTTTATCTCAATTGCATTAATTTTTGCCCTGAGTTTTATAATCTCCTCCCTTCTTTGGGCTTTTGGTTTGGCTTGTTGCTCTTTTTCTAAGAGTTTGAGGTGTAGCATTAGGCTATTTATTTGCTCTCTTTCTGTTTTCTTTGTATATGAGTTCATTGCTATAAATTTCCCTCTGAGGACTGCTTTCATTGCATCCCACAGATTCCAGTAGGTTGTACTTACATTTTCATTTATTTTTAGGTGTTTTTAAATTTGTTCTTTATCTTCTTGTGTGACCCATTGGTTATTTAGGAGGTTGTTGTCTAATTTCCAAGCATTTATGCTATTTTTGGAGTTCTCTTTGTCATTAATTTAAAATTTTATTGCACTGTGGTCCGATAATATGCATGGGATAACTTCAATTCTTTTGAATTTAGGTAGATATGCTTTATGGGTTAGAATGTGGTCAATTTTAGAGAAAGACCCATGTGCAGCTGAGAAAAGTGTGTATTCTGATGTTGTGGGGTGGAACACTCTGTATACATCTACTAAGTCCATTTGTTCACAGTTTTGGCTCAAGTCTGTTATTTCTTTGGTGAGTTTCTGTCCAGTTCACCTGTCTCTTTGCGTCAGAGGGGTTTTTAGGTCCCCTATTACAATAGTGTTATTAGTTATTTGACTTTTCACGTCTGTTAAGATTTGACTTGCAAAGCTTGGTGCTCCATTGTTTGGTGCATAAATGTTCAGGATTGTTACCTCTTCCTCTTGGAGCTTTCCCCTAGCTAGTATGTAATGGCCTTCTTTATCTCTTTTGATCGTTTTTGGTTTGAAGTTTACATTGTCTGCAATCATAATAGCTACCCCTGCTTTTTTCTGGGGACCTGTTGCATGGAGAATTGTTTTCCATCCTTTAACTTTCAGCTTGTGGATTTCCTTTTGAGTAAAGTGTGTTTCTTGTATACAACATATTGTTGGATTGTGCTCCTTAATCCACTCTGCCAATGTTTTCCTTTTGACTGGGGAATTGAGTCCATTTACATTAATGGTTATTATGGTTATATGTTGGCTTATTCTAGTCGTGTTATTTACTTGTTGTTTTCCTTCTTTTGCTATCTGTTTACTTACTTGTTCTCTTTGAGGGTTTATTTCTATTGTTGTTCTTGGGATTGTGGTCACTTTTTTCTCTGTCTAGAATATCTTTTAGTGCTTTTTGCAATGCTGGTTTGGCACTCATGAAGTTCTTCAGTTGTTCTTTGTCGTCGAAATATTTTATTTCTCCATTGAGTTTGAAGGATAGTTTTGCAGGATACATCAGTCTGGGTTGGAAGTTGTTTCATCTCAGAATCTGTAATACCTCACTCCAAGCTCTTCTTGATTTCATGGTTTTCGTTGAGAAGTCTGCTGTGATTCTGATGGGCTTTCCTTTATAGGTGATCTGTTTCTTTTCTCTAGCAGCTTTTAATATTATGTTCTTTTGCTGGATGTCTGGGATCTTGACTATTATATGTCTGTGTGTGGTTTTGTTTGGGTTATGGCTCATTGGGGCTCTATATGCCTCGATTAACTGTACTTCAGTATCTTTTACCATGTTTGGGAAATTTTCTGCTATTATTTCAGCAAATATTCTTTTTATATGATTTGTGTTGTCTCCTGCTGTTTCACTAACTCCTATAACTCGAATATTATTTCTTTTTGCCTCACCTTGCAGCTGTTGGATTGATTTTTCTTGGATTCTTGATGACTTTGTGAGATCCTTCCTTTCACGCTCTTTAGCTCTCATGCTGTCTTCAAGATCTGAAATTCTATCTTTGGCTTCATTTAAGTGGTTTTGCCAGCTTTCAATGGAAGTTTTCAATTCCTGGCAATCTCTTTGGATCTGTTTCATTCGTGGTAATTCATTCCTAAGTTGCTCTTGTAACGTTTCCATTTGTTTCCTATTTTCTTCTATTCTTTTGTCTTTTTCTTCTCTGTGTGTGCGTAACATTTCTTCCATTATGGTTTTCAGTTCATTTTTTGTCTGAGAGAATATTTCTGCTTTAATCTCTTTTGTGGCCTGATGGAGTTGTTTCTTTACTTCGGATGTGATCATTTCTGAGATTGCAGGTATGTGACTAATTTCTGCTTTAATCTGTTCTATGGCCTGATGGAGTTGTTTCGTTACTTCAGATGTAATTTTTTTATAAATTGCAGGTATGTGGCTTATTTCTGCTTTAATCTCTTCTATGGCCTGTTGGAGATGTTTCTTTATTTTGAATGCAATCATTTCAGAACTTGCAAGTATGTGGCTTCCTGGTGTTCCTATATCTTCGCATCCAGGACTTGTTCTGGGTGGGGTTGAGTTCTGAGACTGCGTTTTGTTCTTCTGTCTTCCCATTTTTGGATATTGGATTCAAAGTATTGAGCTATAAATTACCCAGGCTGTTCACCAGGCAAAGGTCCATTGCAAAGGTTGCTCCAATGGCTCCTTCTGTTTGGGGGAATGTCCCTTAATCTTTTTGCTAAGAGTTCCGCTCAAAAGGCTGCTGAGATGCTGCTTTGTGGGCTGAGTTACTCCCTACCCAAAGACCTGGCCGGGGTGTGTAAACAGCTCCCCTGCCCACCCAAGGTTCCCTGCAGGCATGGGGACTGAGCTCTTCCCCCACTCAGTGATCCGGTCGGTCCCGGCACACAATCAACTCACCCGTCTCGGAATCTGTGCAGGTAGGAAGGTCCCAAAGTACTAATATTTCATGCTTCGCCCACGATCCTCTGCTCCCTGACGCTTCTCTGTCTCCTCAGTGCTCTCTCAGGGGTCGCCGATCACAGCTGCTGCAGTGCCCGCGCTGCAGGCTGAGGAGGGCGCCAGCAGCGTGGATGGGGACTGGAGTGGGACCCCGGTCTGCAGCCCAGATTAGCACAGCCTGCCCGAGGAGCGCGGGCTCCGAGTCTGCCCCACACTGCAGCCGCCAAAAAGCCAATTTCTGGCCGCAGCCACTGGTGAGCCGCATAGGGTCGGGAGGCGGGAGGGTCTGGCCCACTGTGGGCACCCTTGGGGCACATGGACCTGGTCGAGCTGCTGCCCACGCGCCGTGCCGAGCCCTTCAGGTGCCCAGCGCTATGGGCCCACCCGCACCTCGCTGCGGCAAGTTGGGCCATCCCACCATGGCCCTGGCAGCACAGAGCAACAAGTTCAGTTTGAAGTTCACGGTCGTGGTCCCAGCACTTGTGCGTGCCAAGCCTGTCTCGAGCTGGAGCTCTCTATCAGGGAGGATCTTTGTTTTGCTGCTCACCTGGTCGCCATCTTCCCGGAAGTCCCTCTGACATATATTTTTTAAATAAGCACAAGTAGTGAATTTCTCCCTGCTTGGGTTACTGGGATCATCCAGCCCTGCCTTCCATTCCTGCCTGTGGCTTCAAATTCCTGTGGCTATGTACCTATTGGAGAGTGAGTTCCTCATCTTCAGTTTTCTCCTGTCCACAAATTAGGACAGTGCTCACCCTCTTCCCCCAAAACTGGCCTCCCAGAGTGGGCTCTGCGTCATAAATGACAACCAACTGCACACAGCATTCAGTACAGTGGAGAAATCATCTTTAATGTTTCTGTCTCCTTTCCTTCCTAGCCAGATATCAAGTCTTATAATTGTATCTGCTTGCTGTCCATTGACTGTGTTAGATTATTTATACATATAGGTATAACATTTGCCTCCAGAAATGAGTTAGGGAGGGGCTGGGGATATAGCTCAGTGGAATAAGCGCTTGCCTAGCAAGCACAGGGTCCTGAGTTCGATCCCCAGTACCGCAAAAAAATGAGTTAGGGAGAATTGCTCCCTTTTCAATTCCACTGAAGAGTTTGAGGAGTGTGGGCATTAAATCTTCTCTGAATTTCTTATACATTTCAGCTGTGAACCCATCAGGACCTTGGCTTTTCTTTGTTGGTGGGTTTTCAATCACCTTTTCAATTTCATTAATTCCTATTGGATTATTCAGAATTTTTATATCTTCTTGATTCAACTTTGGTAATTCATAAGTATCTAGGGATCTGCTCATTTCTTCTGTGTTTTCCATCCTATGAGAGCAAAGGTTTTCAAAGTTTGATGATCTTCTGAATTTCAATTGGATCTGTAGTGATTTCACCCTTTTCACTCCTTAGTGCATGAATTTGAGTTTTTTCTTTCCTTTTTTGATAAGGTTCACTAGGGGTTTATCAGTTTTGTTTATTCTTTCAAAAAACAACTCTTTGACTCATTAATTCTTTGTAGTGTTTTCTTAGTTTCAGTTGCATTAATTTCTGACCTGATCTTTATAATTTCCTCCCTTCTTTGGGCTTTGGGCCTACCTTCTTTTTCTAAAAGTTTGAGGTGTAGCATTAGGCTATTTATTTGCTCTCATTCCATTTTCCTGATGTGTGAGTTCACTGCTACAAACTTCCCTCTGAGGATTGCTTTCAGTGCATCCCACAGATTCTGTGAGTTGTATTTATATTTTTGTTTGTTTGTAGATATTGTTTAATTTCTTCTTTAACTTCATCTGTGACCCACTGGTTATTTAGGAGGCTGTTATTAAACTTCCATATGTTTATGTAGTTTTTGTGGTTCCTTTCGTTATTAATTTCCAATTTCCCTGCACTATGGTCAGATAATATGCGTGGGATAATTTCAATTCCTTTGCATTTAGTTAGGCATGTTCTATGGGCTGGCATATGGTCTAGGATTAGAGGTTCCACTCAACCCAGCTATTTCCCTTTTGGGTACTTTTCCAGAAGAACTAAAAATATCATACCACAGTGATATATGAACACTCAAGTTTGTAGCAGCACAATTTGTCTTAGCTATATCTTGGAAACAACCCAAATGCCCATCAACTGATGAATGAATAACAAAAGATGTGATATTTTTATACAGTGGAATGTTACTAAGCTATAAAGAAAAATAAGCTCAAGGCTTTTATAGGTAAGTGTATGCATCTAGAGACCATACTCATAAGCAAAATAAATCAGATTCCCATGTGTAAATATTGCATTGTCTCCCTAG
The DNA here is from genome assembly GCA_004027595.1 of Dinomys branickii. Taxonomy (NCBI): domain Eukaryota; kingdom Metazoa; phylum Chordata; class Mammalia; order Rodentia; family Dinomyidae; genus Dinomys; species Dinomys branickii. Next base: position 73,040 of record PVLD010007578.1, read on the forward strand.
TGTAAGAAACAGCAAGAGTAAATAAAATCTAAAAGGTACAATAGATATTCTGAAAAGGAAAGAAACTGCTCAAAAGTAAAGCAGGACTGGGATGAAGGAAAAGAGAAAAGTAAGAAACAAGGGAAAATATGAATTTGCATGTATACAAGATCGCTAAGATAATCATACTACAATTTCTATTGCTTTGTTGAAAGGAACAGCTAACGTTTAATTTTTGATCAATCCTACATGCCTATATTTGTTTATCTGAGTAACCAATTTGAAGATAACAATATGCAATACAATAACCATTGTTAATTTCCTATCACCTTGTCTGAAATTCCATATTGCTTTTATTATTTTTATGTTGTTTCATTTATGTCTGTATGTTTGTTAATATAGTTTTTAATCTTTAAAATAAAGAGATTATTTATGTATATTGGGAGCAAACATCCAGACATTTATCCTCCCTCTTTTTTGTCATAATGGGGATTGAACCCCAAACCTTCATACTGCTGTGTCTTCAACTCTTCCCTACTTTGTTTTGAGACAGGGCTTTCTATCTTGCTAAGCTGCCTGGGATAAGTTGTAAGTTTCACCTTCCTGCCTCAGCCTCTCAGAGTGTGAGTACAGATGTGTCAATCAGCCTGGCCAGGTTCTCATCATGCCTTTCCCACGCAGTTCAAATAGTCGAATGTCTCTACGTGTCTCGTCCTTTCTCGTGTATTCTACACTGTATCCAGAAGGAGTTTTCCTTCCTTTTTAACTTTCTTCTTTTTTCATTAGTGCGCACTGGCCGTACATAATGGTCATGTTCGTCCTGGGGAGCTGGCGCATGCTCATAATGCATCGTAGTTATCTTTTCTGTCTCCCCTCACCTTCCCCCTTTTCTGCCTGTACTTCTCCTTCCCTTTGTTGACAAGACCCACCTCCTGATATCCTAATATTGTTCTTTTATTTTGCTCTTCCTTTATACTTTGTTTTTCTCACATAAGTGAAACTATGTGATATTTAAGCCCGTGGATCTGACTTATTTCACTTTACTTTATGGTCTCAAGGAGCGTCCATCTTCCTGTAAATGACTCTTCCTTATGGCGGGGTTGTCCTCCACCGTATGTGAATGACACATTTTTTTAACCACACATCTGTTGATGGACATATAGGCCACTTCCAAGATACAGCTATTATAGATAAACTGTTTTGCTAAAAATATGAATATGCATGGATCACTTGATATGGTGTCTTTAACTCTTTCCAAAATGATTTAATCTAAGACAAAATTTTCTCATCTTAGCACTTTGAGGAATAGTTTGTAATTATTTTCTTGGGCTTAAGGGTAAAATCCAAGTTCTTAGTATGCTTCTTCATGATATATCCCTTGTATATGCTCTAAGATTTGGCTCAAGCCATCTCATTTCAGCTCTGAGACTGTAGAATGCACTTCTGACTGATGATCCTCTCCTCCCTCCTACTTGCACTCCAGGCCTTTCCCCTAACCCTTGACTATTTACCTTTCTTCTGAATCCTAACACAATGGTCGCCATGTTTTACTTAATTCCTGCGTCATTGTGTCTCTGGGCTCCTCCAGTGCGAACTCTGAGGAAGGCAGAATGTCACCTACCTTGTCCTTTATCTCCACCACCAGCGGTGATGTCCGAGCCTCATTTATGTCCCCAGTACACTGTGTCAGCACAGCGAGTCCAGGAGTGAGCTGAAAACCCCGGTTCTCCCTTACAGCACTGGTGCCGCTGGATGGTCCAGAAACTGCTTCTGGTCTGAACACAGCTATCTGATTATTTTTAACTTGGAGCCTGAAGTATGTCACTGAGTTGCCAGAGGTAACTGACTGGATCAGATTGTTTATAAATCCAGTTTTCTCTCTGCCAGCTCATTAGAATTCTCTCTTGTGTGTTTAGTGTGGATTCTCATAACCTGAGTAAAAGTACTTTCTAATCAGGTAATCCAATATAAGTTTACCCAGATTAGGAACTTTTACTTCTGAAAAAAATTCTGTATAGGAGAAAGTGGATCCTATAATTTACAAGGTCTTCCTTTTAATAACCCTCTTATAGAAAAAATATCCAGGAAGGAGGATTATGTCTAAGGGTGCAATTGTGAGAAAAAGATTGCTTTTGCATCATCGTAAAGTTTTATTATAACACGAGGGACATAAAAAGGGAAATATTCATGGCTAGCTCATCATGTACATAAATGCCTTTACTGTCATATTAGAGAAAATAAGCAGGGTATAAAATTATGTGCACATTAAGGGGAAAAACATCTGTGATTATTTCAGTAAGTGCAGAAAATATTGTTGATAAAATATGATGTTGGCCACGATAAAAAAAAAAAAAAGAAAACCAGGAGTGGAGAATAAAATCTGATGCTAATGTGATAAGTACGTTGGAAGCTGTGATGCCCCACTGCACAGGACACAGGTCACAACAGCTCCAGAGGGCTGGGCCTGGGGACCACGCCTGACCGCCTGGTGAACAGGAATGGGCTGCATACTGAGGAGGGGGCCCCTGCTCTCTGCAGCAGCTCAGCTCGCTGCCCCTGTGGGAAACAGCCCCTCTGCCCCGGACTCCTCCTTCTCAAAGGCTATCCCTATGAAGCCACAGGTCTCAGAATGCCCTTGATCACAGGATCTCAAGTGCCAACAAGTTCTCACCACAAGAAAAGGAAACTTGGTTTCTGGCAAAAGAAGTAGACATACCTGAAGTGAACACCACCATCGCCACCATCGCACTACTCCTGCCCCCCAGGCAGGTTCCATAGGAGCACAAAGAGCAGAAGACACAAGCCTTTAAGGTCCCCGAAAGAATCCATTTCATCACGTTTCTTCCCACCTCTCAATTCTCAGAGCAGATGGGAGCCGCATTTTAAAGCCCAAAACCTTTACTTACTGCTGCCATCAAAACAAGACAAACAAAACAAAAACCAGGAAGTACCTTGGCTTCATCTTTCTGAAGAGCAACCTTAAAATACTAAAACCAAGGGGGGAATATCTTTCACATTCTAAATGAAACTGACTTCCACATGCAGTATTCTCTGGCGCACACCCAAGGAGGGGGTAGAACAGGGACATCTCTGGGATGTGAGGTCTCAACGCACTCCCTGCTGGGCACTGTTCTCCAGACGGTACTGGACAAAGGGCTGTCCCAGTGAGGCCAAAGCCAAGCAAGGATGCTCACAGGACCCGGTCCTAGGGCACCTGATGCCAATGCCACAGGAAGACAGAGGGCGTCCTCAGAATGGGTGGAGGGCACCACTAAATGTCCCAAATGTGTCCCCAGAGGGCACGGGCAGGAAAAGCACCTAAGACTACAGAGCCATGTCTTTCAGGAAGACCAAATAGAAAAATTGATTGTTTTTAGAGACAAAAAGATTTTGAAAAAATGTAGAGAGTTCAGAATTACATGAATGACAAGTGGAGAGTATTTGCATTTGGTGATTTTCATTTACAGAATTCTGCAGCAGAACATGGGTTTTCCACAGTGCACGTTGCCATGGTAGTAAGCAGATTGGAGCTGGTAAGGATGTGTATGGGGGGTGAAACTAAGTGAAGGCCATTAAAGTGTGTCTTTCAGGAGGAAAAGGTGGAGATAATGGTAAAAACTGAATAAAACCATTATGTGCCAGTATAAGTCAAGTTGTACAATTATTTGGAAGAAAATTCTCCAAAAACTCATCTAGAAATGTTTGCCAGTATGAAGGAAGGAGGGGGAAGGGCAAGGAATATGATCTGATTCATTGGTGAGGTTTTCAGAATTACCTCACAATGCTAAAATGCAACTTAGGTAAAACTGAAGCCAAACAAACCGGACCCATGGACATCTAGAGACTAATTCTATTCACTTTGATGGAAGTCTCCATACCCACACATACAGCAGTAGAAACAGCACATATTTTACAAGGCAGGGTTGGAGTGAGACTTGTGCCTCTGTGTGTGTGACAGAGAGGAAGGGACAGAAGTAGGAAATGATTCTATTCACAGTATCTTGTAACGATTCCAGTGACTAAAAAATACCCAGGATCAATCTAACCAAGAAAGTGAAAGACCTCTACAGTAGAAATTAGAGAACACTGAAGAAAGAGATTGGTGAAGACCCTAGAAGGGGGGGAAGACAAGACCTCCCATGTTTATGTGCTGGTAGAGTACAGCTGAAATGCTCATACTACCTGAAGCGATCTTACAGATTCAAAACAATCCCCATCAAAATGCCAATAGAACTCTTCACACAACCGGAAAAAATCCTAAAATGTGTATAGAAACACAGAAGACCCAAGTTAGTCAAAAGGATCTTGAGCAAAAGGACAATGCTGGTGGTGCCACAATACCTGATTTCAAATCATAATATAAAGCTACAGTAAAAAATGTGGCCCTCACAGAGAAACATGTGTTGACTACTGGAATAGAACAGGAACAGAAATAAAACCATCCAACTATAGACACCTGATTCTTGACGAAGGAGTCAGAAACAGACAGTGGAAGAAAGACAGACTCTTCTTCAGATAGTGCTGGGAAAATCTGGTGCCCACAAGGAAAAGATGGAAATTAGATCCTTATGTCTCACCCTACACAAAAATCAACTCAATATGCACCAACTTAAATATAAGATCTGAGACTCTGAAACTGATAGAAGGGAACATTGGAGAAAACTTTCAAGACACAGGCACAGGTAATGACTTCCTGCATCAGGCTCTGATTGCCTGGCATGCAATAGCCAGAATCGACAACTGGAATCATATCAGATTAGAAGCTGTTGTAGCAAAGGAAAATCGAGCAAAGGGAACAGGCAGCCCGGTGGAGAGGAGGAACTCTCCCAGGTTACTCTTTTGACAGAGGACCAAGGGCCATAACATAAGTAACGCAAAAACCTAAAATTCAAAGTTATAGATAATCCAGTAGAAATGGACACAGGAGCCGATAGACACTTCTGTAAAGAAGTACACGTGGGCAATAAGTACACAATCAAAATATTCAACGTCTTTAGCCATCAAATACAAACTAAAACTGCATGGAGATGGCACCTTTCACCTCAGTCAGAATGACTATCAATAAGAATGGAAAAATAATAAATACTGCTGAGGACGCTGGGTAGGGGCGCTTGGTGGGGGTGTAAATCAGGGCAGCCAGTATGGAAATCAAAATACAGCATCCTCAGGGACTGCAAACAGAACTTCCGCTTCGTTCAGCTCTACCGCCTCTTGGCTCATACCTGCAGGAGCTAGAGGCAGCATGTGCTACAGATAACTGCATTTCTGTGTTTACTGTGGAGGAACTGACAATAACTGGCTATGGAATTGGCCTAGTGCCCATCGAAAGAAGAACAGATAAAAAATGCGATGTATAGAAAGAGAATACAGCATTGTCCAGCCGTAAAGAGCAAAATCACTTGCAGGAACATGTTTGGAACTGGACATCATCCTAAGTGAAATGAGTCTGACTCAGAACAAGTATCACATGTTTACCCTGATACTGGGAACTAAGGGGGAAAGGAAGGTGACTGGGCAGAGGCATAAGGGAGGATGACAGGACAAGGGACATGGTCAGGGTGCACTTTATGCATATGTGAAAATACCACAGTGGAACCCAGAATTGTGTGAAGTAAATATATGCTAATAAGAAGGAAAACAATAAAGAGATGGAAACCATAGACTGAAGGCAAGGAAATAAACAAAAGGCCACACACCATAAAATGAACAGTGGAGAAATTCGAATCTCTGCATTAGAGGTTTTAAAAAAAGCGTTGTGCTTTTGGGTCAGAAAAAGTGACTCTTGTGGAAAGGAAAATAAATTATAAACATCTTTGCAGGAAAACTCCTGGTCATCTGGACAGGGATGGGACCTCTCAGCGGAGGCTGGGAGTGGACTGGACAGTCCAGATCTCCCTGACCACGCACCTGGGGGACACCTTGGGCACGTCCCCAGCAAGAGTCCTCACTTGTGAAGGAGAATGTTGATCCCCATTTCTCAGCACAGAGGTGAGAATTAGGAGAGATAATCCACGCAAATTCCTTTGGCCAGTGATTAGGTCCCATAAACATTAGAAATTATAATTATATAACACTTTATGTTTATTTGTATTTTTAAGGTGACTTTGAAAATAAAGCCTGGAGAAGAACAGATGCATTTGGATCTCCTTTCTGCCTCTCTTTCTGAGGCTCCTGAAGACATTTGCATTTGTGATTATCATCCAGGGAAGACATGTCCCAGGGAGCACTGTGAAGATCATTGAAGAAAGAGAGCAAGGACCTCTGAGTGCAGGCTGTGGGATTTTAGTCCCTGGAAGCCAGAGCCCAGAGTCCCCTCCCTCCGAAGAAGGGCTGGGGGTAGAGGAGCCTGGTGGCTTGAGTTTGTTCATGCATTCAACATGCCATAGATTGTATTTCATTATTAATTCTAATTAATATTAATCATTTCATAAGAAACAGATTATTCAAATTTAAATATTTAAAACATAATTCATCATAATTTCTGGCAGGCTTTCATCTTTTATGTACAGGGAGTCTCAAAATGAGACTGACCCAGTCTGACTGCATGTCTGAGGAGGATCTGACTGGGGTCCTTTTCCTGATCAGGAGGGTATGACTGGTTGTGTCGCACCCCATGGGAATTATACTGCATGCACTTGTGAATCCTGTCTCCTGATTTTCCTGAAACAGAATTCCATCTTCCGTTTTAGAAATCTGGTGCGAGCTCTTATCTAGAAATGAATTAGCTTCCTTCTGACCAGACAAGCTTGTGAATCTCTCTCCCCCTGGAGTTGCTTTACCCTATCCACAAAGAATCCACCCTTGAGTTCTCTGGCCTTTAATATAAGGAACACTAATTGTTTGCCATTGATTTGGTGACCTTCTGTCTTTTGTTATTCAAAGACTGAGGAAGAAACACCAATTATCTTGCCTCTGAAAACATTTCAGGAAATATCTTTTCTTTGGCTTCAGATGATTTAAATTAATCTCTTGCACCTTATCCTGTTTTCGTTTCCTTGGCTACAGATAGGATTGCAGCTCTCCATTGTGCTCTGAAGACTTAGGTTTCAGGCAAGTTGCTCTTCTCAGGGTTTAGTCCTGGTTTAATTTCCCTTTCATGCATAATCCCGTTACAAAGGGGAAATGCTTCCTGATTTTTACTTAAGGTGCAATGGCTTGACTGTTACAGTGACACAATACATGCCTCCTTAAAGGGTACATTGACCAGTACACAAATTTGTGTGTTTGTATGTGTGTGTGTGTGTGTGTGTGTGTGTGTGTGTGTGTGCGTGGTCTGCATTTAATTATGCTACAAGAAAGACTATCATAATGATGAGTTAAAAAAAACCACTCTGGGGGCTGCAAATGATCCCTTGGTCCCCATCTGATAAGCATGATATTTATAGTTAGCAAAATCTCCGAGAAGATTCAGGTGAGCCTCTGCTAGGTAAAGACTCAGAATAGCTGAGTCCAGTCACTTGAAATTCTTGCATCCCACCTGAAGACACCACAGGCCCAGAAATAGCTGCTGTTCCGGGACAGACACAGGCAGGGATGATTAGCTGCAGATCAGAGGTCCCAGCAGTCAGAGCCGCAGGCTCAGGTTTCTCACGAAGGATGAAGGAAACTGGTGAGTGAGGAGGTGAACTGTCACTTGAGTTTGAAGGAAGTTCGTGTCAAGCAGGAGGAAAGTTACCCCTGGTAACGAGCATACAACAAACATAGAAGTGTCTTTAAAGCCTGCACGCTCAGTGGGCATGTGTCGCCCCAGAGGACAAACCCTTACACGTTTCCAAGTATAAAGGAGACTAATGCGGCACACAGCGCACCTGCAGTATCCAAAGGCATGTGCGCTAGCGGAAAGAAATGCGCTACAGGCTGTGCAGGAGGACAGGCTGAGGAAGGAGGCGGAGTCACACAGTCGCAGGCACTGTGTGTGCTCCGCCCAAGGGAGGACACACTGGGGCGGGGAAGCGGTGGATGGAAATGAGCTTTTCACAGCTGGGGTGGGGGCTCAACTGACCTCAGTGGCTAAAAGCCAGCTACAGATTTGATCGAACGGGTCCAATCATGAAGCAGGACGTGGGGGCCTGTGTCCAATTCCAGCACTACACTCACATTTTCAGGCTTGTAAAACACTGAGTGATGATAATCCTTTAATAAATAAAGACATCCCTTCGGAGTTATGGCCTGACAGCACAGGAAGATCTCAGATGAGGAGCTATGTGAAATGTTTTAGTAACAGCACAAGAGTCTGAGGATAATTAGTTATATGGAAAACATTTACCCAAAATTATATTTCTAATACATCTGAGTGGATAACTGAGACCATCCTAGTGTCTTTGTAGGAAAAGAAAACAGTGTAGGGAACAGGAAAATGGAAAAGGGAAAAATAAAAAGAAGGGTGCTGTGGTGCACACCTGTCATCCTAGCATGCTAGGAGGCTGACGCAGGAGGAGGCAAGTTCCTCTAGACTAACACAGTAACTTAGAGACAACCTGTCTCAAAATTCTGCACACAAAAAAAATCACTGAGTGAGAAAACAACACACGGAGTGGGAAAAAGTTATAGCCAGTTGTTCCTCAGTCAAAGTACTTTTACCTAGAACGTATAAGGAATTGAAAAAATCTGGCCCTCCAAATTCAAAGACCCAATCCAAAAATGTGCATCTGAGATGAATACACACTTCTTAGATGATGGAGAAATACAAAGAGCAAATAAATACATGAAAAGATGTTCAACATCATTGGTCATTCAAGAGATGTAAACTAAAACAACACTGAGATTCCAGCTTTGGAAAGAGGCTATCATCAAGAGAGCAACCAATAACAAATGCTGGAGGCTGTGGGGAAAGTAACCCTTCTCCACTCTTGGTGGGAGTGCAGATTGGTGCAACCACTGTGGAAATCAGTGTAGAGATTCCTCAAAAAACTAGGATTGGAGGTCCCATATGACCCAATTATTCCCATTCTGGGTATCTTTCCAAAGAAATAAAAACATCATACCATAGTGATATATGTGCACCCATGTTTATAACAGCACAACTTGTCATAGCTAGGTCTTGGAAACAACTCAAATGCATACAGACTGATTAATAGATTTAAAAGATGTGGGTTTTTTTTTACATAATGGAGTATTACTCAGCCACAAAGAATGATAAACTTGAGACTCTTATAGGTAAATGGATGAAACTTGAGACCATCCTCATAGGTGAAATAAGTCAAACCCATATGTGTAAACATCATATTATCTCCCTGGTGTGAGAAGCTGATCGAGTAAATAAGATCCAAAAGGTACAATAGGTATTGTGAATTGGGAAGAAACTATTCAAAAGGAAAGGAAAACTAATGGGGGAAAGGAGGAAGGAAAGAAAAGAAAAGCGAAAAACATATATACACAAGGTAGTTAAGATCGTTGTATGGCTAGTTTCTCTTAGCTCATTGAAAAGAGAGGTTTGTGCTAATGTTGTCTGGACAATACCTCATGTCTATATCTTGTACTCTTACTAACTAATATGTAGACAGCAATATGCAATGTACTAATTATTGTTACTGTCCGACCAGCCTGTTTTGAAACTTTTACATCTGGTAATCTGAGCAACTTCATTGAAGATAACAATATGTAATATAACAACTACTTTTAATCCCTATCATTTGGTAAGAAATACTGTATCATTTTTAATGTCCTTGCTTTGTGTTGTTTGTATTTTGCTATTGGTCTTTATTTTTGGTACTATTTTCTTTAAAATGAAAAAAAAAAAAGAAAAAATTAAGAGAAAAAAGGTCTGGGTATGTAGCTCAGTTCAAAGGCTCTGGGTTCAATTTTGAGTATCATTTTTTTATAAAAGAAGGAAAAGAAGAAGGAGGAGGAGGGAGAGGAGGAGGGAAAGATGGGGAGGGCAGAAGGGGGAAGGAAGAAAAGGGCAGAGAGAATGGGGAGGGGGAGAGGGGAGAAAAACTCTGGCCTGAGCCAAGAGCCCAACATGCCATCTATGGAAGAATGTGGTTGAATCTGCTCTTCATCTTCAGAGCAATTTTTAAAAAATAAAATAAATGAATCAAAATTTGTGAATTTTCATCTGGATGGACTGTGAGCACAGACTTGATTTTGTTAATAAATTGACTCACATTTGAAAGTTTGACTCTGGCCTTGAACAACTTATTCTCTAATTAAAAAAAAAAACTGAAGTAAAATTATGGGATGTGGACCCATAATTGGACCAAGATGGGAGTGGAGGGCTTGGTCCAAGAGAAGGTTGTCATTGTTCACAAATCTTCCTCTGGTTTCTGTGGAAGGTCACACACTAGCTGGTGCTTCACGTAGAGACCACCATGCAGCATGCACAGCCCTGAGTGATTGCTGCAGTGAGGGACATCGCGCTGCAGGGTATTTGCACCCCAGCTAAGAGGGCAAGCAGAGGGCAAGCAGACTCTTTGAATCCTGGGGACCTGCTTTAAGATTTTTCTTGAAAAGCAAATTGCCCAGAGCATCTGTCTGGTGCTTTCAACTTCCACAGTGCATTTCTGATGTAACGTAAATTTTACCCTATTGTCCTAACTCCTACTACCCCTCATACCTAGAGAGCAGGAAGTTGTTACAGCTCACATTTGAGTAAAGTGTATGTTATTTACCTGTGTATGCATTGTGTGCACACTATTAGGAGCTGGTACAGAAGAGGTTCATTCTGATATTCATTGATAGAGGACTTTTGCTCTTCCTTGATGTTTTCACTTGATGTGGAGCCCAGGGTCCCTTAGCCACAGCCTCGCAGGCTGTCCCTCTGCACTAAATCCTGGGAAGGGTAAAATGGGGCACCTGGATGCTGAGCACAACTTCCGGTTCTACTCCTTAGTGTGGTGACACTGCGGTGCCCAGCCAGATGTCTGAGTCAGTGACTGCAAGGGAAAAATCCAGCTCAGTCAATGGGAAATGGCTTGAGGTTCCTTGGGAATGATGGAGTGGATTTTCTCAGGGTGAGCAAGGAGCAGCTTTTAAAATTCACAGCAGCTAAAGAGAAGAGGCTCTCGCAAGGAGGCTGCTTTAGGCACAGTGGCAGTGTGACTGCAAAGATGCGCCTCGGTAAGGTAAGAGTCCAGTGTCAACAGTGTGAATTAGCTGAGGACTTTAAAAAAATGTGCATCTGTCATTGCATAAGCAGGCAGATCCTGAGCTGGAGAGGGACAAAGCAAGTGTACGGAATCTGAAATTCCGAAATAACTTCCCACATTCTCTCTGGTCCAATCTAGGAGAACTGGGCAATGGCTTCTACGGATATTGATCTCACAGTGGTAGAGGACCAGGGCCTGGATTGCAGAGCGGCTGAATTGTCCCCCTCTGGTTGGAGGACGGCAGTCAGTCAGCCTCCTCCTCATGTGTTGACAGAGATGATTCATAACCTGATTTCAAATCTCAGCATCTTATAGATCGAAGACCAAGTTTAAAAATAAAATTCTTACTCTATGTGGGACATTGCTACAAATTCCAGTCTGTGTCATTTTATACTTTTGTGCTCACGGTCCAAGTGTCCTTTGCAAAGAATCTCACTTCCTGTCATTGGGTGGGGAGACTTCATCAAGAGAAGGGAGATAGTTTACACTCTCCCAAGTATTCATTTTCCACACAAACTCTGTGATCAGCTGTCATTCAGATCACAGGGAATACAACTAGAAAACACAGATCCAGACAAACCCAACTGACTTGGAGTGGCTCTAGATGGCACCTGCCAAGCTCTGCTTGTTCAATGTGTATCAACTCCAAAAATGAAGAGCAATTAGAATAATAAGTCTCTCCTGCTTGGGGTAATGCTCAGATGGTAGCTGAGTGCTAGGAACAGACAGCACCATAACAGCCAACTGTGGCTCACTTATTGGGAGACTTTTGATACCTAGCATGGAGGTGACACTTGTGTTCATTAAATTAACTAACTAACCAGAGAAAGTGATAATTAAATGAGGTGTAACAAATAAAGCAAATTTACTGAAAACATTCAGGAGGTGAAATCCAACTTGGAATGTGTCCCTCCTCACCAGATCTTGGGTACTGGACAATGGATCTTAATCCAACTCGGGATAGACCAACCTTCTGGCCAGTGGAGAAGCCTGCATGGCCCATGCACCTGGATTCCTTCCGTCACTACTGGGTCCCAGGTCAGAGAGACGCTGGGGATCTCTGTACAGGCAATGGCTAGCCTCTCTGTGCACCAAATGGGCAGCACAGGGCTCTGCTTTCAGTAAGTCCTGGTGGAATGGATCAGAGAGGGGGGAAATGAGAACTGGCTGGTTCAGGCTCCAGCAAGGAATGGTCCTGAGCACCAGATTTACAGTGTGTCTGGCCAGGCGAAGTCTCCTGCAGCACTTTCCCACCGCAGCACTTACCCCTAGGCATGCTGGTGCTTTGCTTTTTTTTTTTTTTCCCTTTCATTTCCAGCATCCAGACATTTCATTTCTGCCTGGAGGATTTGCTAGATGTTGACAAGAAAAATGATCTCTGCTGGCGCGTGGCTAGAGTGTCGCAAATGGGATTATGAGGGGGTCATTTTCCTCACACATGCTTTAGTTTTTGCTGTGCTCTCTTTGCTTCAGTCTGTTATGCCACTCTCTGCCATCTGACATGATCCCTGTGGCTCTGTGGTTCAACCGACCTGCCTGCTTTGTGTCCCTTCACAGCTCAGGGTTTTGGTGCTGTCTCCAGCCAGAAGTCATTTTTCTTTTATGTCAAAACTGTTGGTTGTTGGGCACCTGGATATTTAAAACAAGAATGTTCTAATTTTCTGGTTTCACCCTTTTTGTGCATAAGCCAGGGTTTGTTTTAAGTTTTTGGGTTTTTAGCTGACATTTATTAATTACACATATTTACAGGATCTGTGTGGTATCTCAGTAGTAAGAGAACACAGTGTGGAGAGGGGAGATCGGGGTACTTGGCAGGTCTGCCTCCTCAGACATTCACCATGCCTTTGGGTTGGGACATTCAGAATCCTCTCTAGTAGCTCTTCTGGTATGCAAGTGCTTACGGGCACTGTGCCATGCTTGAGGACATCCAGCTCCTGCAGCTCTTCTGTGTGCCTGTGCTCCTCAGCCATGGCTTCTCCATTCTTCCAACTCTCTCCCAGGTTCTGGTGACCAGGATTCTACTCATCCCAGCTCCTCCAGGTACCATATGTAAATGAGAATGTGTGGGATGGATGTTCTGAGCTTCACTTCATTAATTTAAAGGAATGTTCCCCAGGCTCATTCATACTGGCAGAAATGAGAAGGTTTTAATGTTTGTATGAGTGAATACTAATATTTTAATGTTTACTTTATTATTATTTTTGTGACTGAGTAATATCCCATTGTCTATGTATGTATGTATACATTTGTGCAATTTTCTTTATCCATTTGTGCATCCGTGGATGTCAGGTGCTGGATATCTTGGCTGTTGAAGTAAGGAGCCATACATGGGGCAGAGTGCAGACATCTCTTCACCATCGTGGTTTCCTTTTCTGTGGGTGTGTATTCAGTAATGGCTCTGTGGGGTTATATGGTCTCTGTGTCTATGTTATGATGAACCTCATGGTGGGTTCCGTAACTAACACGGAGCAAACCTGCAGAATGGTGATCCTGGTTCTGAAGTCTCTGAGCTTTTGAGTTAGGCACTGACTTCACAAGAGGTTCTTAGTACCCTGGGAGGATGACTCTTTCTAAAATTGTCACAGGTTCGTTACAGTGCCTCCCAACATACACACATGTCCACCAACACCCACATATCTACACGAGAATGTATGTACATATATTCTTTTAAGTTCATTTTAATGCTTCCTAATATCTATTTTCTGCCCCCTTGAATTGGCAGCCAGAATATAGCTGGAGTCACTCTCATGATTTCTATGCCTGATCCATGAAAAGGCCTCCTCCTGCTTCATAGAGCAAAGGTGAAAGATCTTTGCCAAACATTGCACAATAGACAGTTACAAGTATGTGGCTGACCTTAAACCCATGCCTGTAAGTGATTGGGTACACTGCAGTATGTGTCAAACATTTTTCCATAGGTGTCAGTGTTTCCTAAGGTGAAGGAAATCTGTGAAGAGCAGGTATGTTTTTCTCAGTTAAGCTCCACCCTTGAAGATCCCTTCCAGATTAGAAGTTTGATTTCTGCATACTTTTGAGAGGACATAGAATGCTTTTGTTTATAGGGTGGTACCTTAGTTCACACACTTAATTCTTTACTCTGAAATCATGAAACCAATTCTGGAATCATGGAAAGAATTAAATTCATGAACCAAACTACAGCCATACCTTCCTTTCCTGTCACGAATATTTTAGAAAATGGAGATGTTTGTATCAAGGCAGCAGCCAGACACCATGGGAAATCAAATGCTTCTCACGTACTGTGTATGTGAGGAACTCCGAGCAGTGCTTGTGTGCAAAGAAGCTATCACCAGATTCTGCAGATTCAGATCCTGGCGATGCTGTATCTGGGAGAGGTGACCTTGTAGGATTCTACAACTTGTTCCTCGTGTCTGCAGACCAGGACTTACAGAAGCACCTCCTGCACAGAAGCATTTGAAGATGGTGGGGAAATATTGTCACGCCCTGGGAAGAAGACTAAGTGTTTGGCACCTGTGAGACACCCGCAATGCTTGACCTCAGCAAAGACAGCAGCAAGCCAGTGGGAGAGTCTTTGCAGGGGGGAAGCTGTCAGCATCACCACACCAGCTCTCCTCCTGCATTGCTCATATCATTAGACAAACAATTTAAATATTTCCAACCTTGGGAGGGAAAAGTCACAATAATAACAAGGCAGAATTATTAGAAAAGCAAGTTGAGAAAGAGATTTGGTGGTCAAGGGAACATGATCAAGACTGTCCCACACTAAGCAATATCAGATAGTATGATGGCTGCTCAAATCCCTGTGAGGAAATACATGTCAAGGAAAAGAATTTGGATCCATGACTTTGACACTGAAATGGCCCTGCCAGAAGGAGGAGGACCATGTTCACATCTCAGAGGGAGAGACCTAACACTCTGGTTCCATCAGATATCACAGTTGCAGGCTTTCTTTCTACCTAAACTTACCCCAAATTTCCTCCATGCTCTGAATCATTCCAAACATTCTTTGTGATCTTCAGGGGAGAATTAGCATTTTTTCACTGGAAATATAACTTTGAAATAAAATTTCCTGTGCGTTTGGAAAGAGGTCAATGCCATTTTTAAAAGAGATCAAATAGAACTTTGAGAACAAAGAAAGTGTCCAAGTATTTGCTCAGAACAAAAGGGAGTGTGACTTTGAAAAGCTATAAAGAGGCTGTAGTGTCTGTTGGAAGGAGAGAAACATGAAGGATATTTTTAAAATTAGTTAGGTTCTTAAATAAATCACACAGTGTTATTCCGAGATCACTGCTCATTTGTGTGTTTTCTATGGTTGGTTCATAATGGACATTCACCAAGGAGTTGTTAAACAAACTATGGTTACCATGACCAGGCACCAAGTCCCCACATCAGCCATATGATGGGTGAGAATACTGCTTGTCATCAGCTCTGTACAGCGTGAGCCAAGTGTGACACAGAGAAGACACATAACCCGCTCAGAGACTAAGACTGAGAAGTGGTCAAACTGAGATTTGAACCCAGACAGGCTGATCACTCCACTTCCCAAGAACCAAGTGCCAGGAAGGAAGACAAGAAAGAGGAAACAGTCAAGTAAAAATGAGAAAGGCGTGAAGGAAGCAAGAAGGGCTACATGTGTTTGCACCAGGGAATCAGTATCATTCTACAGGGCAAGTGCAGAAGAATGTCTGCCTGGGAAGTACATGCGTGGTAGATGAGGGAGAGGACAGGGCGCCAAGGAGCGTCTGATGCGTGGAGAGCAGGGAGGGAGAACACAACAATTGTGCAATAGCAGATGAAGGCAGTGAGGAGACCGATGGAGGGAAGACCTCTGTGAGGCCTCTGGTTCCCCTAGGAAATGAGAGGCAGGTGCTTTCCTGATGGCATAGTGAGTATGGGACCTGGTGATGAAGATGGCTGTATTTTTGTCCCAGGACTCTTGAGTGGCTTTCAGAGTCTGCTCAGGACAGGAGAGCACATACTTAGAGGCATGAAGGTTCTCTTGAGATATTCTCCCACAGCCTTTGACCACAGAGGCCTGGGTGCAGTCAATAGAGGTATTTGATTTCACAGGAGTTTGTAATGGCTTAGGGGACAGGTACAAGAACTTGGATGCTCATGATCTATGTGCAGAAGTGCCTGGGGTGATTGCACATGGGATCCAGCTGGGAATGGGTGCTCACCAAGAAGAAATTTGATGGGCAGACACAGCAGGGCAGGGCCTAAAGAGCACCCTGGTAAGGTCAGAGGGCAGGTGTCACAAGGGTGTGATATGAGGGTGTGACCACAAATGGGGCTCACTTCTGCATCATCTCAGTAAGAGACAGAGCAGGGCTTGGGGTTTATATTGAGACTGTGGGGACAGCTGAGTTTGGCATAACCAGCTGGCTTCTGTAGGCTGCTCAGGGACCCACCAAGCTGGATGCAGCTGCTGAGATCAACACAGCATCTTGCACACAGCAGGGAGGTGTTATTGTGTTGCTCCTGTGGTCTTCAGAGGGGCAGCTTACTATATTGAGGAGCAGCTAAGGGAGAGAAAAAAATACTACCAGTCATTCCAAATTATGACTTTGTCATAAGTCAGTTATTTGCTCCATCAGGAGTGAGTCTCTAATTTTACATAAGTGACACCATCTGAGCCACTATACAAGCCATTCTTTTACTACTGTGAACTTGCTTCAAGTTACCTATAAGATAAAGGTCATAAAAACATCCTCATCCTACTAATGGTATGAGTATGGGCTGAGATCATATTTGTTACAAGACTCACTATAATAATATTTCAAATTTGATGTCAAGATGGGTCACCTGAAAATCAATAATTTTTTTTGTGGCTAAATGGATAGGCTCTACACTGGGGCAATACTGTTACCTCGGTTACCAGCTACTCAGCCAACCCACTGTGAAGTAATGCGGCTGCTGATGCTTTACTATTAATTTGTGTGGCATCTATTATTTCCCACTATTCAAATAAAGTTAACTGCATTAGTGGCCCATGGCACACAGTGGTTAAACTGGCATGCTTCCAGTTGGAGTACAATGTAATTTCAATTTGTATTTCTGGAAAAAGAAAAGCTTCTGCTCTGCTGTTTTACACCGAGACCCCTTCTGTGGGAACAGAGGTCTCTGCAGGGGAAGGTTTCTTAGCAAGTGCTTGGTCTCGAGTGTCTCTTTGGGGCTGGCACTGACCACAAGGATGTGGCTGGCGAAGGTGAGAGAAGATGGTCTGTGATGCAGAGGCTGAGCATCCGGGATGAAGGAGTTGGAGAACAGGGAGGGTGAGGCAGGTGAGGAGCGAGAGACAGGCACAGGAAGCAGTGAGGTG
>PVLD010007579.1:0-90400 GCA_004027595.1 Dinomys branickii
TGTCTGACTAAATTTGCATGTCTGTATATGGGTCCATACATCTACAATTCGAAGATATCAATGGATAAAGCAACAACTACTGTTGAGACCATATCTCCTTGTCTATAGATTAGTTGTGATTGTACTATTTTCTATGATAATGGGTGTCTGTTTGTCAATATGTTTTTGTACTTTTATGTTTCTAAAATAAAAAATAAAATAAAATAAAATAAAAAACATATTTTATGCAGTTACCCTTATAATTACATTATGATATGTCTATAATATGTCTGTTGTCACATAGTTTAGTTCACATAGTTAATATTGATTTCACATTATAATTGCATCTGTTTTCACATGGCATTAAATCTTTTTAATGTCATAAGGTTTCATAGTTTTTCTTCCAATAATTCTATAACACTTCATCTAATTGAAGTTATCTAAATGAATAAATTTTATATTATTGGACATTCATGGTTTTAAAATAAATAGCGTCTCGTGAGTAGTTACATAAATGCTTTTAGGTTACCTCCTAACAAATTCCCAAAAGTAGTATTACAGGATCAAAGCTCACTGATAACACAAGAATTGATCACACCATTTGATGAATGCTTAAATTCAAAAGAAAAATCTATTGTAAGTAAAAGACAATCTCCCTCAACATTTACTGTAAGTAAAAGTAATCTCCCTCAAAATATTTCCTCTTGAGCACACATATCACATCATTCTTACCACTGTCTCAAGCAGTATGAGAAGTCTTATTTCATGAATGTTTTTATAAAGTGTGAAAAAAAAATACAGTGAAGGCTGCTGCATTTCCCACTGGAAAAGCACATTCATAAAACACTCCGATGTGTCCTCATGTACTGGATCTGGAACTATGAGACTTTCAGCTCTCCCCTAAAGTCAAAATGGCTATGAAAAATAAACGTTTTGAGTGAATACAGGATACCAAGGCCGCTGTGAAATGCAATTAAAGACACAAAAGAGATCTTCCAGAACAGCCTTCAAGCAGTGTCAAATACTTTCTTTTCAAATATTTTTAATAAAAATGTCAGAATTGAGATGTGCAGTAAATACAAAACACACTGGATATTTTTTAAAAATTAATTTTATCAACATGCTATAGATATACATAATGATCACATTCATCATAAGGAATTTGTATCTGTACATAATATAACTCGATTCTTTTTTCCACCAATCCTCCCCTCCTTTGAACCCCCTTTCCCCTCCTTATTTAAAAAAGATTTGTTCCACTTTTTCCTTCTATTGCCCCCTCCTCCTCCCATCCTCCTCTCATCTTCCCTCTCCCATTTGAATATTTTCTTCCTATTTCCCTATATCTATTATATGTTTTGCTTATTTACCCTTTAAGTTTCTCACATCAGAGAAACGATGTGATATTTAAACGTATGTATCCAATTTATTTCACTTAAAGGTATGATCTCAAGGCACATCCATTTACAAAGAAAGGTCTCAAGTTTATTCTTCTTTATGGTAGAGTAGTGCTTTGCTGTATATAAAAACCACATTTTCATTTTCCTTATTCATTCATCTGTTGATGAGCATATGGCCCATTTCATAGATTTAGTTTTTACAAATTGTGCCTCTATAAACATGGATACATGTATATCACTTGATATGATGCTTTTAACTCTTTGGGAAGATACCAATCAAAGGAAGAGCTGGATTCAATGAGACCTCTAGTTTGAAGTTTTTCAGGAATCTCCCTCCATACTGATTTCCACAGTGGTTGTACCACTGAGGATTTTTGCGTCTATGCTCATTAAAGAGATTAGCCTGTAGTTCTCTTTTTTTGATTGGGTTTCTTCTCTGGTTTTGGTATCAGGATAATGCTTACTTCTAGGAATGAGTTAGGGAGTATTGCTTCCCTTTCAGTTTCATTAAAGAATTTGAGGAAGGGTAGTATTAGATCTTCTCTGATGTCCTTGTGGAATCACTAGTGAATTCATTAGGACCTCAGTTTTTCTTTGTTGGTAATTTTTTAAAATTAATATTACAGGGGGCTGGGGATATAGCTCAGTGGAATAAGCGCCTGCCTAGCAAGCGCAGGGTCCTGAGTTCGATCCCCAGTACCACCAAAAAAAATAAAAATAAAAATAAATAAAATTACTATTACCTTTTCAATTTCATTGAGTGGTATTAGATTGTTTAGAATTTTTTTTATTTTCTTGATTCAGCTTTGGTAATTTACATGTATCTAGGAACCTATCCATTTCTTCTGAAATTTCCATCATATTTGAATACAGATTTTCATGGTAAGTACTGTTGATCTTTTGGGTTTCTACAGGATCTGTTGTGAATTCTCCCCTTTCACAACAGATTGTATGTATTTGGGTCTTTTCTTTCCTTTTTTAAAAAGTAAGTTTGGCTATTTGTCTATTTTTTGTAATCTTTCAGAGAATCCACTCTTAGATTCATTGATTCTGTATTTTTTTTCTTAATCGCAACTACATTAATTTCTGCTCTGATTTTATAATTTTTTTCCTTATATGAGCTTTTGGTTTAACTTGCTCTTATTTTTTTTTCCTAGAAGTTTGAGGTTTAATGTTAGGTTGTTTAATTGAGCTTGCTTTATTTTTTCTGATGTGGGAGTTCACCACCATAAATTTCCCTCTTAGGATTACTTTAATTGTGTCCCATAAATTCTTATATGTTGCATTGGCATTATTGTTCAATTATAGAAACCCTCTAATTTCTTCTTTAATATCATCTGTGACCCACTGATTTTTCAGGAGAGTATTATTTAATTTTCATATGTTTATGCAGTTTTGTAATTTCTTTTGCCATTGTTTCTGATTTAATTGCATAAATCAGAAACACTCACACATGTAGCTAAATAGATGATGAGCACAATGAAAGAAATAGCTAGTGAATCTATAATAGATGCAGATAAAAAATAGAGTTGCTTAGGGAACCATGGGAAAGAATTGGATGCCATAAAATAGATACAAACACACATCCAAGAGATCAAAAACTCTGTTGAAAGCATATGCAGAAGAATACCAGATCTAGAACCAGGAGTGTGGTTGGTGATCATCAAATGAAAGATTCCTAAAAAATAGAAAGGGATCACAGAAAAACAATCCAATAGCTGGTAGATAATGCAAAGAAGAATAGTATAAGATTAATTGGAATCCGTGAAAAGTCAGAAGGTACCACAAAAGACATAAATAAGCTATTTATGAAGTGATAACAGAAAACATCCCAAACATGAGAAGATAATTTAAACTACAAATAAGGGATTGATATAGAACCTCAATTAGCCATAATAAAAAAAAAAAACACACACGAAAACATACACTAGTCAAGATTCCAGGAAGTTAGCACCAAAAAAAGAATATTAAAAAGCTGTTAGAGAAAAGAAGTAAATCACCTATAAAGAAAATCCCATTAGAATCACAGCAGACTTCTCAACACAAATCACTAAGTCAAGTACAGCTTGGAGTGAAATATTTCAAGTCTTAAAAGAAAACAACCTCCAACCCAGATTGTTGTACCCTGCAAAATTATCTTTCAAAATTGATGGGGAAATAAGATACTTACATGATAAAGAACACCTGAAGAAATCCATGACCACCAAGCCAGCACTCAAAAAATTTCTAAAGTATATTCTAGAGGGAGATAATGAAGATACCAGTTCCAATAATCCCAATATAATGAATCCATCAGGGATGACATGCAATTAAATAGAAGGAAGAAAGAAACCAATGACAGGAAAATAATATGATGACAAGGATAAGTCAGTGCATATCAGTTATTATCATCAATGTAAATTGTCTGAATTCTTCAACTAAAAGAAATACATTGGCAAAATGAATCAAAAAACAAGATCGAACAATATGCTGCACAGAAGAAGCACACTTAACTCAAAAAGAAATTCATAGACTGAAAGTCAAAGGATGGAAAACAATACTCCATGCAACAGGAACTCAGAAAAATGCAGAGGTAGCTATTTTATTTACAGACAAATTGGATTTCAAACAAAGACTGATGAGAAGAGACAAAGAAGGTCACTATATCTCCTTGTTAAGTAAACAATATAAGAGGAGAACAATCATATATATGTACCAAATACCAGCGCACCCAACTACATAAAACAAGTATCAATGGACATGAAAAATCAAACAAGCACTAATACCGTTGTAATGGGGGACTTCAATATCTCACTGTCACAAACAGACAGCTCAACTAGGAAAATAAAGAAATATCAGAACTGAACCAAACCTATGAACAAATAGACTTAGAAGATATCTAGTGCTCCACCCTATAGCAACAGAATACACATTCTTCTCAGCTATGCATGGGACTTTCTCCAAAACAGAACACAATAGCTCATAGAACCTGCTTATGTAAATCCAAAGAAATTAAAATTTTCCCAACCCACTGGATTTTTAAGTTTTGTTAAATATATCATTAATTTTTTTTACATGTTGAAGTAATACTTTTAAATACTGAGTTAAATGAATACATCATTTAGAGATGAAAGTGGCAAGAAAGATGTGATAAATGTATTTGAAGTGATGAAATATATCTTGTGGGGATTAAGGTGAATGTGGCTTTTACTGAAAAAAATTTTTTTTAAATATTCACTATATTTTTTATTATACCATGTAACTCGATACAAATGGTAGTGTATATTCTACATCATTTTTTCCTGCTTAAAAAAACCTTGTTTTTATTCAAAGTGTCCATCTGCTTTTACCATACACTTATGGGAAAGGTGGTCTCTACAAACTCCAGGGTAAGGCAAATCAGTTGTAGTAATTCCAGTTCCCTGACAGAGAATGCTTTAAAGAGAAGGTGACTTAACTCCAACAAAGGTGGTGCGAACAGGAATCTGCAGGTGTGCCTTCGCGGAATGGCCTGTTAGATTTTAAAAACAAAGTCAAGGATAAACTAGACCTTTTTTCATTTCTAAATACTGGTGGGTAAGAATTTGCTTCACAGAATCAAATGATGACAGATGTAGGGCAGAGAGGGAAGACAGGATGAAACTCAGTCTTGGTAACTCAGTGAACCATTAAATTAATCAGCCCTTAAAGCTCTGTCCTGGGATTCTTTTCATTTAAAGTTGTAGGATTTTTGTTACTTTTATTGCTGAACTAATTGAATTAAACTTTGTACTGTATGCAACTAAAAACTTTCAAAATGACTTATTAATCAATCATGTTGTACAATTAGTTTTTAAAGGTGAGTCAATTCTTCTATCAGCAATTTGTTAATATTCCATTTTATTGTCATATATACACACAAATATACACATACATACACATGCACAGATACATACATATGCTCATACAGTATATGTATATATAAAACCATACACATATTTTATACAGTGTATACATTTCAGTTTTATTAAATTAAATTGCTTAAATTTAAAATATTACTCTTCCATTATTTTTTCTGTATGTCTGTGCTCAGTAACAAACTTGCAGCCCAGTTGTAAGGGTTTCAGGTGCAAGGTCCCTCATACTATTAGGCAATAGGGTTACTTTGATTTTTTTTCCCTCATGGTATAAATAGATCATTTGAGCTGTTTGGCAAGATTTAAGTAATCTTTTCAGTCGTAGCAAGTTGAAATAAGAACCCATGCTATTAAAAAATTCTTAGTACTAGGGCCACCATCCAGCTTTTGATTATTTTAATTTTAATTTCTAATATCTATAACTTCCATACCTTATTGTAGATTTACATTAAAAAGAGAAGAAACCACTAGTCCTTGTCTCCTAGTGAGCCGAGTTTAAGAATATAGCTCAGATTTGTTTTGTTTGGTAGTAACTATGTTCTTGAGATGAACATAGAATAATGCAAAAACTTTTTTTCAAAAAAAGTTTCTAGTATTTTTCATTTACACTATTCTATAAAATCAAAATTTAAGATATTAATAACTACAGTGGATAATAAATATTGTCCAATACAAAAAATGAATGTATCAAACCTTAAAATATACTATCCTCCTAGAAAAATTAGAAAACACAAATAAATAAAATATTTTCTGATATTCTATGGCATTTATTTTGGTACAAAATGCTTTAATGTATATTTTCAGTATACCTGTAACATTTGAGTAAAAGACAAATATTATAATCAATATTTCCGATGGTTAGTAGCAGGGTCATTCTGGGATATAGGTTTTTGGTCTTTAGGGGTTCCCTGCATTGAGGAAAAGAGATTTATCTTCTCTAATCATGCAAATAACAGTTATGAACTTTCCTGTAATGCGCGGGGTTCAGTATTGCTATACATCATGTGTTTATCCAAATGCAATTAACCTGGCTTAAGCCTGCACAATCCAGATGGAGAGGATTATCTAGGGGGCTTACATGGTACCCAGTAGGCCCACTGGCCTTTTACTTTTAAATAGGGAGGAGCCTCAGGCCAGACAGAAGTTGTGCTCCTCTCTGCTGCCTTACAGAGAGGTTCTCCAATGTGAGTTTCCCACTGGGCTTGGCACTGTTAGTCTACGCTGAGGTGAATCACTACTTTCCCTGTAATAATTATTATGATGAGCTGACTTGGTGCTCCAAGGAGGACACCTCTACTGAGATGTCCGCTCTCTTATTGCCCCTTCAAAATGTAAGATTTCCTCTACCTCACATTTCCTGGAATGAATCCCTTGACATTTAGACAGACTTTCTGCTGTGTAGCCCTGTGCTTCCACAATTCCATCCAGGGTTCCAGCTGCTTTCCTTTCTAGTCTACAAATACAAGAGGATCATTTCACTCTCTGTTTTAAACAAAGTAGCTTGAATGGCTATAAAATGGTATAGAATGTAAAAATATAGGAGCTGTCAACTTGCCCCAAGGACAAGGAGTTTCCAGATCCAGAAATTCAAAGAGCCTGTTCATCCTGCAGGCAGGGAGTTCTGTTGTGCATGTAATACATTCTCCTTTTGCTAGATAAGGCTCTGGTGCAGTGGTCTTATTGGCATTAGTGAATAGCAGAGAGCAGATAATGTTTCTGCTTTGTTTCCTTTCATTGGTAGATTATTTGAGCTAGTTGCAAAGATTTTTATAATTATTACGTATATCATAGGTTAATCAACCCATATATTCTCTCACCGTAAGGCAAATTGGGCTGCAAAGAAGACTGCAGTTGTGAGCAGCCTCTCTCCCCTCTCCCGCTCCAGATTCTCATTTACACTTCTGTGTATGCACCACCACCAAGTTAGGTGCCCAGTTTTAAGACTTTGGTATTTTTCTAACAAGTCCTACCCCTTGACATCCTACATCTGATCAGTGACCAGGTCCCTATGATTCAGTTTCATTTATTTCTTTATTACATCCCCCAATACCTCATTTTATGTATTTTTTCTTTTCCAAATTCTTAAACAGTTTCCCTGGTGATCATTTCAACTGCTTTCTATCCCCTTTTTTCACTTCTTTTAGTAATCTTGTAAAGAGATAGACATGTCTCATCCTGTCTTTTCCTACTTGGAATCCCTCTGAGGTTTAACATGTGATCTGGACTCTGCTGTGGCACTTAAGGTATCAGGCAATGCAGTTCCTGTTTATACCTCCAGGCACCTCCCTCCTGTTCTGTTCTCCCACTATCTTTAATTAAAAGCTGCCTATAGGACCATACCCTGCACATCTCCTTGCTTTTCCATATTTTGTTCTTTTTTGGATGGCCTCTTTACTAATTTTCCTAATGGCTTAAAAATTGATCTTGGCTATTAGTGCTTCCAGAATACACCTCCCACCTCGCTTCACCTGTGCTACCACTGCACTTATCTCCATAACTGTCTTTTTTCCCTATTAAACTTTGAGGAAGGATTATGCTTTATTGCTTAGCTTATGTTAATAATAACACTAATTATAATGATTACTTAGCATTTACAGCAAGAAAGTAACGGCAGCAGAGTTGCTGCATATATTTAAATTATGAAGTTACCCAATTTAACTCTCATACCTTATCAAGTAAGCTACTATTATTATTCTCATTTTGAATATAGAAACATTTCCCAAGATACATAATTACTAAATGACGGAGTCAGGATTTGAACTCAGGCAGTCTGACTTCAGAGCCTACTCTTGTCCATCCTTCTGGAGGTTTGCCTTGGTTGTCTGATGAATTTCAATTCAGGCAACCGAGGACAATCGTGGAGAAGTTGCTCCTGTCCCTTCTGGCCATTTTGTGCTCCTTACAGGAGGCACAATGGTTAAATTAATGTAGGACCCCATTCTCACTTAGAGGTTGTTTTTTTCCCTGAGTCCTACGAGTCCTTTATATGGTATTTATATTGCCTATTTTCTGACCATTTGAAGATACACTGTTTTATTCTTTCAGAAAATAAACTAATATCCTTAAAAAATGTTGGTGGTGGTGATAATTAACACTTCTAGAATCTTTACTGCATCTTGTTTAAAAATTTAGCAATGATTCCAGAATAAAGATCATATATCTCTGGGGAAAGTAATTTTAAGAAGATCTGAATTTCTGTGTATGTAACTGTTCCCACCACTTACATGCAAACTGGTCTGTTTGGAATTTTAAGCTCTCTCGTACTATGATTAAAACATAATGGCTGACTTTCCTTCTCTAGAAGATGAAGGAAATCTCGCTCCCACTCTTGAAAAGCCTTGTTTAATTCTCCCTCCAACAACACCCCAGTTCCCACTCATGGAAGGTACCACGTAAGGGAAAGGGGAACCACGCTAGAATTCAGAAGAGCTTGGCCACAGCTTTCATAGTTCTATCACACAGGGAAGTCATTTAACGTTTAAACAAAAACAACAGCTATTCCTTCCTCACCAAGGTTGTTTCTACTGGTTGCTTTCCCTGACCCCATTATCCCAAGAAAGAATTAGGCTGCTCTTCACTTTAGTACTTAGCTACTTTGCTTAGTCCCATGTGTGTGTGTGTGTGTGCGTGTGTGTGTGTGTGTGAGAGAGAGAGAGAGAGAGAGAGAGAGAGAGAGAAAGAGAGAGAGAGAGAGAGAGACACTTGTTTTAGTTGTTTGCACTTTGTCTGTGTCATTTCCTAGATGGTTAGTGTCTCGGGGACAGGTAGGATACAATTTTGCACTGTGTGCTCCTAGCACACCTTTTGGACTGATGTTCTACAACCACCACCTACTTTTCTCTCAAGTACCCTGTCTGTAGTCTCTTTGTATCCCGAAAACTACCCATGATATCTCTTTGGTTTTAATATTGCTTGAGTAAAACTGATGAATCAGCAAAATAGTGATCCTGCCCTGCCCATCTTAGACGGGAAAAAAACAAAATGCTCTGGATATGGTATTCATTTTTTTGCATCCCCCTACTGCCTCAAAAGCATCATGACAAGGAATCCCAAGTCTTTGTTTTGGATCATCCAGTTTTCTGATGACAGAGTAAAAATATCTGTTGACATCTTATAAGATGTTTGCAGTAATTAACTATAATATCAATTTGAGTAGATTAAGAAACACCTGGAAGACTGGCAGATTAGTGGAGCATAGTTCTGGATGTGTCTATGGATGACTGACATGTAGGCCACAAACTGAGCAGGGAAGACTCATCCTGATGTGGGTGGTACCATCCAATAGGCTTGTAACCTGGATGGAATAGGAAGGGAAAGAAGTCTTTTTTTATTTCTTTGAAGAAGTTGTAGTCTTCATTATTACCCTTGGACATTAAGGCTTCTAGTGCAGATTCTTCAACCTTACACACAGTCCCTTTGGTATGTGCATATCTGACCCTTTATGATACAGACATACCCTAGACTCTGCAGTGAGTTCTAGATCTTTGACTTTCAACTAGATCTTCCAGCTTTGATTCACCAGACAAACATCTTCCTTTTTTCTAACCTTGACACTACACGTGGCCATTGCAAGCCTACTTTGTAAATCCTTTATGCATCATACATATTTTATATTAAATGTATTCCTCAAGTGAACCCTAACAGATACAATGTTTCCATTTCTGTGGCAAAACTTAAAGAGGGTGTAAGCTGATTTCCAGAGAAGGGGATCTGATTTGGGTAGCAAATGAAATATGCTATTGAGAAATGTTCAAACCTGTTGGACTAGTGGTGATAGCCGGTTTGTTGGCCATTATACTTTTCCACCTCTTTCCAAATATCGTGCTTTATTATGCTCAAGTGTCCAGAGACTTGTTTGTGCAAAATATTGTTTCAAATGTGGAAACAAGAATGCGTCTTTTGTGATCAAGTTTCTCTCTCTCCGTAGAGCTGCTCTCATCTGGATAATTTCACCTTGGAGTGCGAGGAAGTGGAGCCTGGAGTGTACGCACTTCCTATCATCAAAGAGAGAGGAGAGGGAGAAGACAGCCTTAGTGGGAGCAAGAGGAATTATTCCTACAGATGTGCCCTTTGACTCCCATTTCCTGCTCTTAGCCAGCCCTTTGGAGATTATTTTCAGGAAGATCTTCCTCTTCTTGTGAGGCCAGAGACTTTTGTAGTTATGAGGTTGGTGTATGACATGTCCAGGCAAGCACGCAGCAAACCCACAGAGAAACAAAGGATTAAAGAAATAAAGCTGAGCAAACTCAAAAACGCCTTCCGCAGAACTCCTCTCAAGCTTGAGGTAAACATCTCCACCCCTCTCTGCCTACTCTTCAAGTTCACAGTTTAGTTTTTACTATGTCCAACTTGTCATGGTTCTGTCTACTGTAAGAAGGGGAAAAAACGTTGTCCTGAAAGGGGGCTTTGATCAGCAGCACAGACCTCTGGGCTCAGGGCTGAAAGCAAGTGAAAAATTGCATCTTCCTGACTCAGGTGATCTGCGCAGGACAGAGAAGCCTGGGCGCAGCCGCATGGGCATGAGTGCCTTCTCCCAGCAGGCAGACTGAGAACAGTCTTCTTGCAGAAGTGCCCGGTGATCATTCGATTTGAACACTGGTCCAGCCCAAGTCACAAAGAGCAGATATCTCTATCCCTCCTTTTTTTAACTGAAAAATATCAGACATTAAGAGAATTTCTTCTGAAGACCTACATCTTCCTCTTACCTGTCATGAATAATACCTGTATAATGATTCCACTGGCCAAGTTCTGAATGCCATCTCACCTTCAAGGAAAAGCCACATAAGTCCTCCCAAATGACTCTTAGCTTTGGCAGATGCCACAGCTTCATTCAGATCCAGCAAAGAGGAATTGGCAGGGCATAAATAAGGGCAGAAAGTAATTGAGGAGCCAGGGCTGGTTTTCTTTTTTTTTTTTTTTTTTATTCTTTTTCAGGGCTGGTTTTAAGGCAGGACAGAGCCCAGCTCCATGAGCAGAGCTAGAAGGAAGCTGCCGTCTGTGCCAGATGTCATAAAGAGCTGCTGAGCCACTTTGGGCTTTCCGGTGCTCAGGAGCAAATCAATCTGACGAACTGCAATCGCGGCTTGGCTGCACACCCTGAGTTAATGTAGGCGCACTCCCAGCATGCCAGCCAGCGCCATGGCTAGGGCCGGCGGTGGGAGACGGTGAGCCCGCAGAGCTAATGCCTCAGCCAGGGTGAGGCACGAAGGGGCCTCTTCTCGCACATGGAGAATAGCCCCAGACTGAATGCAACCTTCAACAGCTGTGTTCACTTCTCATCACTGCTGGGTTGGCTGGGGGTGCTAACTGTGAATCTGGAGAGCTATTAAGATCAGATCAGTGAAAGGTGAGCAGGGATGAGATTGAGAATCAGTTTGCAGCAGAATGGGCCAAAAAGCTTCATGTTAGGAGAGGAAGTGAAAAGAATGCAAAAGGGCAGTGAGAAGAATGAAGCGTGGCTTTAGTGATGCCTCTGTGTTACCTCAGCAGCTTGTCCGTGTTCGTGTTATAGCACTTAACCACACAGCAGTGAGATAATAAAAAGAATAACTCTCATTTATGAAGCTTTTACTATGTGCTAGGCACTGCTATAAGAGTTCAGCATATTTCACTTAATCCATACTCAAAGAGGTCGAGTGATGTTGCTAAAGACATACACGTGTGTGTGTGTGTGTGTGTGTGTGTGTGTGTTATATGTACATGCATATGTGCAACTATTTCATGTCAGGCAGTTTCCAAATCCCTTTTCCCTGGATTTCAAAGCCCAAATCTCACCCATTAAATCACCGAGTGCCTCATTTCCAAAGCAAGTACTTTATAAGACTCTGTGGATTAAGAAACTATGATTCTGATGGTCAAGAAAATAAAATTAATCAAAGTCATTCAATTTAAAAATTACGAAGAGAGTATTTCCTGGGAGCCACAGAGAGGGACATGCATTGGACATATGGTCACAGATTGGAGTTTTCTATTTTCTTTCTCTGTAATAGCCCCGGCAGACATCTAATAAGGAAAACATATTGCAGGAGAAATCTTCTCTCAAAGCACGTGATGCAGATTCTTGGTCGCAGCAGATTTTGCTGAAAACAAATAATAATCTGACAATGGGCAAATTTA
Source organism: Dinomys branickii (assembly GCA_004027595.1). Taxonomy (NCBI): domain Eukaryota; kingdom Metazoa; phylum Chordata; class Mammalia; order Rodentia; family Dinomyidae; genus Dinomys; species Dinomys branickii. The sequence goes on from PVLD010007579.1 coordinate 12,371, forward strand.
CCCCTTCTTATACCAGTGGGATAAACTCACCAAGAGATTCTTGAATTTATTCTTTTGGGGATGGCCCATATATAAAGAAAGAAGAGAATTAAGTAACCTGTGATTTATCAGATGCCTCTTCTCTCCTATCATGGTCAGACTGTTCAATTGATGGAATAATTTGAGGCTGTTTTAGAAAGATAGACAATAACTCATACCATCTGTAGAAGGGTACGGAGCCCCCTGTTATTTTTGATAATAAAACTTCCAACATGAAACTATCTAAGCTAGCTAGGGAAAAGAAATCACCTCGGAACGCAAACCATGGGAAAAACCATTCCTGACAGGAGAAAATCTGCAGGTCCCTACAATCCTTTGACCCCTTTGTTTTATTCAATTTAAATCAAGGTAAAAGATTGGAGAGTGCAAATCCTTAGGGGGTGTGGAATCCCACAGTGGCTTTTAACAAAGCTGCCTTACAGCAAGTTGGTTCAGACCTTGCAGCCTCTTTGTTATTCTTCACCACTGAAAGAGCACAACAAACAGCTGTTTTTGCTCAATTTTGTTGGATCTACACACTGACTCTTCTGCTGAGAAATTAACAGCGTTCATAGAAACACTTCTCCTTGACCATTCTGTTCCCCAATGGGCCCGTTTCTTTGAACCAGCATGCTGCAAGCATGTTTAGTGCTTAGCAAGTTGCTTAGAAAATAATTCAAAAGGATATCAAGGGTTTTTATCATATACTTACAGAATAGGAATTTCAACACATTAAAAGTTACCTTTTAAAATATTGCTTCCCTTAAAAAGTTAAACTGAGTTACCATATGCCCCAGTAATTCTCCTCCTAGGTACATACCCAAGAGAATAAAAAACACATGTTTATACAAAAATAAGTACACAAATAATCATAGCGATATTCAAAATAACCCCAAAGTGGCAACAAACCAAATGTCCAACAATGAATGCATAAACACAATGTGAGACATTTATGCAAAGGACTTTTATTCAACAATAAAAAGGAAGGAAGTACTGATACATGCTTCAATATGGATGAGCCTTAAAAATACGCTAAGTGAAAGAAGCCAAAGGTCACATTTCGCATTTATCTGAAAAATCCAGAATAAGGAAAACTACAAAGATAGTAGATGAGTGGTTGCCTGGGACCAGAGGAAATGATGAAATGGGGAATGACTCTTAATGAGCACAGGGTTTCTTTTTTAGAGTAAGAAGAGTATTCTGGAATTAAATGGTGGTTATGGTTACAGAACTTTGAGCATGTGTATGAAGTTTCTGAGTTTAACACTTCAAAAGGGTAAATATTATGGTATGTGAATAATCTCTCCCTCTCTATGTGTATATATATATATATATATATATATATATATATATAGTATCTCAATATTGGAGAGAAAAATGTATCATTCTCATCTTTGAAATTTGCTTGAACTCTGCAGCCACAATAAAGCAGAGCTCATGACCATGGGACTTGTATCATCCAATCTATGGCTCAGTGATTCAGCACAGCATATTGAGGTTTGGAGGTTAAGAACATAATCTCTCAAGGCAGGTTGCCTGGGTTCAAACTCTGAATCACCATCTGCTATTCAGTGAACAAATTACTTAACTTCCCTGTTGATCTCCTTCATTATCCATGTAGTGGAGAGTCCAATAGCTGCCTTGTGGTATTGCATGATCACCGAGAGCTAAGTTAGCTAATATACAAATAGTGGATTTTTTTAATCATTATCATCCTGAGTAGCATAGTGGAAATATTGTGGTGAGTTATTTCTACGGTCCTCCCAACCTGAATTTTACACCAGCATTTATTTCTTCATCACACAAACATAATTTACAATGTATATTTAACTTTATTTGTGAGGCACTGCTTCCTGACATAGCTATAAATTTTTTGAAAGTGAGAGCCCACACCCATCTTTCCGAGATGCTCATTCCCTTGACCTTTGTTCCCCAACATCGAGCCCTGCTTGAGCCCTGGGAGCACACCACAGGCACCAGAATACTGTTTCCTATTTGTCTGCCCCAAGGCATGGGCTATGGTGAAATGTGTACTCCCACTGCAGACGATGGAAAGACTGCCATTTTGACTGTGGAACAAATTACAGGAATTTATACTGTCCTTAGAGCCCCATCTTGAGAGTCCTCTAAATTCTGACTCCAAAGCCTTAACACACTTTATATATTGTTCTTATCCACTGACAACCTTGGTAGTGCTCAAGGACTGTGGTGCACGAAGTTGGCTACACTCTTTATTATTTCAATGCATAGGTTCTTTCAGTGTACTATGGTCAACAACTGGAAACAGCAGAATGATGTGAAGAATCATGCACCCCACTATTACAGGGGGAACCCCCAAACTAAACAACAAATAAAAGACCCCCAAATCTCACTCATGTAACGTTTAGGAAGGCAAGAACAGGAAAAGCACATATACTGTTCTGTGAACCAACCATACAGCTGCCCCTCTCCCACCTCTGGAATGTCCACATTGCTGATCTTTTCCCAAATGATAAAGCCATGGGTATAGATTGCATTCTGAGAAAGGGACTCTGTTTTCCTCCTTACTTTGCTGTTTCTTATGATCAAAGTCACTTCCAACACTATAACCTGTTTATTATCACAAATCATGTCTGGGTGCTTGGGAAATATCTTGAGCAGATAACTTATCTTATAGTGCCTTTTCAGGTGAGTCTTAAAGACTGATAGTGCAGTTCCCCAAACTCTTTCTACTCCAAAAACGGGTCAAAATTTTGCTGCTCCAAGAGGAGGAAATTGTTGAGACTGTTATTAAGTAATACAGCGCAAGACCACAAGAGATACTCACTTGGAATTCTTTTCCTCAAGTTATTTTATATTTTGGAGATAGTCTTAATTACTTCTGATTCTTTGTGGGTGACAAAAGCCACAGTTCAGGGAGACTGGAGCAGTTGCACCTCAATGTAGGGCAGGAGTGGCCTGAAAGACTGTGCCAGTGAAGGGCCAGTAGTCCCAGGACACGTTCTGCGATCCTCAACAGAAACCCTAGCAAGAGATAATGAAAATTTCTCTCTCTATTACCATATACAATGGTGCTTTTTAGTTTTGTGGCCCTACTTAGCAGTAATTAATTAATGCTTAGCCACCTTGATGGGGACTTGGAGAGAGGGAACTGAACTGTAGGAGAAAATGGTTGTTTAGAGCCCCAGAGAAGTGGAAAAGGGATTATGGCCCAAGGTTTCCCAGTCTCCTGCTGCTCCAAGTGAGAGAGTCACTATACTTCCTGTATGGCAGCTTTGGTACCGCTCCCCCACCTCACCAAGTCTCTGTAATCAAGTGGTGTTGATGAAGCAGGGAGGCTGGTCTTTATGTTGCTCTTTGCTCTCATCTTAAGCCTGGGGCACTGTACTGCTGGGAAAATATCCTTTTGCTCAGTAACTAGGTGGGTATTTGCTCTGCTCCTCTTCTTGTTTGTTTTCAGAGTAGTGAGAAAAGCATGGAAAAACCAGCAAATTTCAGTAATATTTCAATACATCTGCAAAGAGCAAACCGCTTAGAGTTTCTCTTGCCCATCTCAAGTTGGAAACTCTCAGCACAGCAGGAAGCACAAGTATTTTGTCTTGGCAAACCACACCAAACAGCGTGCACCTGCGAATATGTCTCCCTGACGTGAGTGCTGCGGCCAGAGGGTCAGTCTGTTCTCAGTTTTTCATCCAGAAACCACATTCTGCAAATGGAGAGAAAACCACTGTTGGATTAAAGGAAATCCTTGCCGTAGAGACTAAGCGCACAACTTTAATTAACTCATCATTTTCTAATTAGCATCCCCAGAGCCCTGTGCATGGGCAGCTTATGTTGCAGAATGTGCCATCAAGCTTTTCCAAATAGTTTCATGAAATAAAGTTTTGTTTCCATGAACATTACTTGTAGAAAGTTTGAAAAATATATTAAAGTATAAGAGAGTGAGCCATCCCTAATGCGTCATTCACACAAAATCGTTTAATGGTTTGGTATATTTTATTCAGTACCTCTAACTTTTAACTTTTTTCACTTTTGCATTTTTGTACATAGTTGAGACTGGGTGTCATTGAGTGAAGGGCCTTTCAGTATTTTCTCATTTAGGATTTTAGGTAAGCATGCTATCATTTTAGGATAAACTACATGAATATCACTAATAACATCTGCACTATATTGAGGTACTTTTATTGTCCATTATCAATGTTTATTATCCAAGTCAACTTTGGAGTTACTTTAAGTTCATACAGTTCCTGATAACACTTTAATTATTATATAATTAGAAACTTACACAAAATTGGACCAGAAAATAAGCTCCAAAATGTATAGTAGATATTGTGAACTGAGAAAAAACTGTGCAAAAGAAAAGCAAAGTATGACGGGGGAAAGGGGAAAGGAAGAAAGGAAAAAGAAAGTAATGTGTCTACCCAAGACAGTTAAGGTAGTTTTACAGCTAGCTTCTCTTCCTTGAAAAGAATGTTTCGTGCTAATATTGTTTAGATAAGATGTCATGCCTATTTTACTTTTTTTTGGGGGGGGGTACTGGGGATCGAACTCAGGACCCTGCACTTGCTAGGCAAGCGCTTATTCCACTGAGCTATATCCCCAGCCCTACCGTCATGCCTATTTTAAAGAAAGAAAAAAATTATACAGAATTTCAAAAAAAGATGATAGGAAATTAACAATGGTTATTATATTGTGTATTGTTATCTTCAAAGTAGTTGCTCAGATTACCAGGCACAGGCGTGCAAAACTGATCAAACAATATGAGCACTAATGGTTCCTTTCAAGGAACTAATAGAAATTAGTAAGACAATTATCTTAGCCATCTTGTGTGTGTGTGTGTGTGTGTGTGTGTGTGTACAGATAGATGTATAGAAATAGATAGATATAGAGATAGAGATATAATTTTCCCTTCCTTCTTTTCTCCTTTCCCCATCCCAGTTGTTCTTTCTTTTTGAGTGTTTCATTCTCTTTCACAATATCTTTTGTACCTTTTGGATCTTATTTACTCTTCTAGTTTCTTACACTAGAGAGACACTATGATGCTTACACCTGCGAGTCTGATTTATTTCACTTACGAGTATGGTCTCTAGTTGCATCCACTTACCTACAAAAGCCTTGAGTTTATCCTTCCTTATAGCGGAGCAATACTCCACCGTATAAAAGTACCATATTGTCATCACCCATTCCTTGGCTGATGGGCGTCTGGGTTGCTTCCAAGATTGAGCTATAACACATTGTGCTGCTGTAAACATAGGTGCACATATATTGCTGTGGTATGAAGTTTTCAATTCTTCTAAAAAAATACCCAGAAGGGGAATAGCTGGTTGAATGGGACTTCTAATCCTAGTTTTTTGAGGAAACTTCACACTAAAAGAGAGTGCAAGAGAAAGAGAGAGACAGAAGCTGTGCTTTTTCACTTAACAGTATGATTTCAAAGTGTGTTCATTTTCCTACGAATGATCTGGGTTGTCCTTTTTTATGGCTGGGTGGTATTCTATTGTATATAGATACATTTTCTTTATCATTCATCTGTAGATGGACATATGGGTCACTAAGACCTTGACATTTGAATAGTCTTCTTTTGGAGATATAGCAACATTTATTCTAATTTAGTTCATTCATTATACAAAATACAAAAGAAAATTTTAAAATGATATCATGCCTATACCTTGTGTTCTGATTAACTAATACGAAGACAACAGTATGCAATGTATCAACTACTGTAACTATTCTGCTAACCAGTTTCAAAACTTAGTTTCATTCTTGGTTTCCTTTTTCTCTTCAAAATAACAAGAAAGGCAGGCAACACTATGCAGTGTAGTAACCACCGTTAACCCCCGTCACTTTGTTCTCAGGTCAGGTATTGTTTTCACTGTCTCTGTGTTGCTTTAGTTTCTGTCTTCATTGTTTGTTAGTTTTTTCCTCTTTAAAATAAATACATAAGTAAGCAAATAAATAAAATAACAAGAAAGGAATTTACAAAGGAGGGACTTAATGTAGACTCAATTCATCATCAGGGAATAAGATGGGTCACAGAACATGTCAATTCCCTTTTGTAAGTGTTAACCTCTAACATTATTTGTTTTTTATTAATATGCTTGTAGTAGCTAATGTTTACATTCTGGTAGATGGAACTGCTGCACGTATGTAACACCTCTCCATTTCTTTTTCATCCTGTCTCCCTTCCCTTTTCTTCCCTCTGTCTCTCTCTCTTTTTTTTTTTTGAACCAGGAATAGAATTTATGACCTTGAGATTACCAGGCAGGCGCTGTGCTGCAGAGCTATGTCCCCGGCCCTCTCTGTCTCTTGATTACCTTTTCCTCTGAGAAGATCTATTTCCCTACTTCCTATTATATGTCTTTTATTCTTCTTTCCATACTACAAACGACTGAAGCTTCTCCCCCTTCGGGGCGGCGCTCCATTGTATGTGAACATGACACCACATTCTCTTTATCCATCGTCCATTGATGGACCTATAAGTTGCTTTTGGGATTTAGCTACTAAGAAACTGTGCTGCTATAAACATGAGTATGTTTGTATCACTGTAAAATGACATCTTTTAACTCTTTTAGAAAGATATCTACAGGGGGAATAGCTGGGTCAAATGAAATTTCTCATTTTAGTTTTTTGAAGAATCTCCATGTGGATTTCCATAGCCATTTTTGGTTTACATTCCACCTAGAATGTAGAAGGGGACCCTTTCTCCCTGCAGCCTCACCAGCATTTATTATCTGATTTCTTGACGATGGCCATTCTTCTTGGCATAGAGTAGAATCTCCGTGTTGTTTTATTTTGCATTTCTCTGAGGTCCAGAGGCGCTGGACACTTCTTCACGTACTTAATGGCCATCTGCACTTCTGTAAAGTGTCTATTTCATTTGCCCATTTTTATTAATTGTCTTTAAGTATATATTTACATAACTTCATTCTTTTTTCTTAAATGATGGAAAAAATTTCCCTTTTAGGAAGATATTCAGGTCAATTAAAAAATTTTACTAAGTCCTGGTTGAGGGTGTGTGCCTGTAATCTCAGCTACTCGGGCGAGTAAGGCAGAAGGATGGCAAGTTTAAGACTAGCCTGGGCAATTAAGCAAGATCCCTTATCAAAATTTAAAGGAAAGGGCTGGGATATAGCTCAGTAGTAGAGTGTTGGTTTGGCACGCATGACCCTAGCTTCACTCTTTAACATTCTTACATACATTTTATTCTGATAAAAGATAACAATAAATTTGTGAAGATATCTTTGAACTTATTTGTTACTATTTTTCTAAGAGTAGCTCCTGGAGTGTGAGTGAGAAGGTATTCATACATTTAAGTTTGATAGTTCCTGCCAAGTTGCCTTTGAATAAGATTGTACCAATTTACACTTCTATTAACAGTGAATAAGAAATTCTGTTTTCTCACACGAGATGTTATGAAAATTTAAAATATTTGCCAATCTGGTGGCTAATACAATCTCAGTGCTGTTTTAATTTGTATTTCCCTAAGTGCTAGTGAAGTGGAATATATTTTCCAATGTTTGTTCCCACATGCATTTCTTCTTTAATCTGCCTCTTCACATTCATCTGCTAATTATGTGTTAGGCTTATTTTACTTTATTTCTTTATATATTATATATAATAAGCCTTTGTATGCTATATACTTTGTGACTGTCTTCACCCAAGCATACCTTTCTCTCTTTTTGTCCTTATTTTAAAAAAATTTTTGGTTAGTCCATGTATGCGGTACATAATGCCTATGTTCCTTGTGCGGAGTTGTACAGTATGCAGTATCTCGTATTACCTGCTTCATCCCTTTTCCTTTCCCACTTCCTCCCTTCCCTCCAGCTCTTGATCCTCTTCCCATCTGAGAAAGATCTATTTCTCTACTTCCCCCATTTATCTTTTATTTTGCTCTTTATTTATAATTTGGGTTTCTCATATAATGGAAACTATCATATATTTAAATTGTGTGCCTGATTTATGTCACTTAACTTTATGGTCTCAAGGTGCATTTTAATTTATTATCTTTCTGATTAAGAGGTTATTCATTTTCATGTGGTAGTCTGTCATAATTTTCATTTTATTCTTTGTATTTTTGTCTAATTTTCTATAACATTTTACATTTAAAATATGTAAACCTTCAGTCCGTGTTAAGTTTAACTTTTGCATACAGTAAGAAAAAATATTTCAGTTTTGTTGTATCCTATTAAAAATCTAGTTGCTCCCCCAGTCCCAATAAACCTAAGAGGGTTAACTATCATCGTAGACCCAAATAATAGTGCTTCATCTCAACAGCCAGGAAGGAGACAGTATACTGTGGTGTAGTGGGTTCCCACTGCTATTTTCAGGGTCTCAATATCATTCTGTGTTGCTACCCTGCCCTAGAAAATAGTTTCTAATATATATATATATATATATATATATATATATATATATATATAATTTATACATGCAATGTTTTATTACTTTTAATTAGGAAATTTATAGTTTTTGTATTAAAGCTATTGATTTTGGTTATTTTTTATTTTGGAACCAACTACCTTGCTAACAGATCTTATTAGTTTTCATAGTTTTCTTCAGATTTCTAAGTAGATAGCAGCAATTTTTGTTGCCATTGTTAATCCCATTAGATTTTTATTCCTCTACTTCCTTGAATAAGCCACATTTATCAGGTTCAAGATTCTGGTTATGTGAAACAAAATTTTATTCATGGAATCAAAGGCTGGAAAAAGGTGCAGGAGGAGGATAAGGTGAGAATTTCCTCACATGCCACGTTTAAGATACACTAAAATGTTCAGTAATCAAGAGAAAACAGTTTCGATGCAATATTTTTTTTAAAAGTACAACGGAAATAAATGAAAAGTATCCATGGTGATCAAAATACCAAGTTCTTAAATATGCCATGATCAGTAAAGAGAGTCAGCTTTTAAAAAGTCATGAGCCAGGCCAAACTGTCAACCATATTGGCAACTCCCATTTACTGAGTCCTTACACATGAAGATCAAAGATGAACCAGCTTTGACAAACAGTGATTGGCCAAGGAAAGGGTAGGGTACTGTGACGTTTGTCCAAGACTCACATGAGACGGGAAAGTTAATTCCTCAAAAGTCACAGCTTCCCCAAATGACAACTGTCTACCCTCTTTTGGTCCCAGAATACATCATTCTTATGTTGAGCTTCCCTCCTGCTCAAATTGCCATCTCGCCTATATCAGGGTTTTGTCTTTCAAGGTCCATGCCAATGTACCAGTCTTCTGTTACTTCCCACTGTTCCTTCTGTTTGCAGATGTAGCCTTCATGTGCACAGTGCATAAAAGACATGAATGAACTTACTGCTTCTAGAGGCTATTGTCATGGCTGGGAGTAGAGCTCAGTGGCAGGGTATTTGCATAGCATTCCCCATACCCTCGGTTCCATCCTCAGTGCCGAAAAAACAAAAACAAAGGACATTGTCCACTGCTCAGAAGAAAAAGCATTCTAGACTTTGTTTTGAACAATCCTGAGTGTCTATATTTGGGAGCGGACCTCATGAAAAAACCCAGAATCTCTTTCTTCTTGAAAAGATGGTTTTGGTTTAAAAGGAAAAGTGTGTCTTGGCTGTTGAGTGTTTCATTCTAATTTCATAGGACTTCTGAAATTCTTCCCAAAAGAATTGGCTTTCCATAATGAAATGTGAATAACTTCATAAGCATTTCAATGGCAATTTAATTAAATTATACTTATTATTGATAATGTTGGGGGTTTTCAGTACTGGGAATTAAACCCAGAAAATTATATTAGTTACATTATTTACTATCTTTTTCACACAGTAGTAGTGGTGTGAGACTCTTCATTTTCAAAAGTATGATGTTGCTAAGGAGAAGGAGAGATAAATAGGACAAAAAGAAAACTTTTCCCAGTTTTTGCCAAAGGCAAATTGTGGGGACAGAAGGAGGGTCAGAGAAATGCACTGTGGAGAGCTTTGAAGATGAAGTAAAGGGTTATGAGCCAAGAAATGTGGGCACCTTCTACAAGTAAAAAGAGCAAAGAAATAGAGGTTTTTCCTTAGAACTTCCAGAAAGGACTACTACTGTCAGCTTCTTAGTTTTAGTTCCGTGTCAGACTTTAACTGACTTTAAATTTATGTTGTTTAAAGCCACTGGATTTATAGTAATTTGTTATATCAGCAACTGGAGTGTTCCACAACAACTCAAACATTTCTGAATATCCAGACGTCTGGAATTTTGACAGTTGTTTCCAATGTTCTGCTTGTCTTTATAGAGAAGTGGATTTTTGGATATCCTTACTCTGCTGTTCTGGAAGAATTTTTCCCCACTTCCTTTTGACATCTGGTACTGCAGATGAAAATTAAATCCTTGTTGCCTTGTGTGTAATCTGGTTTTTTCTCTTGGGGAAGCTTTTTAGGCTTTCTTCTTATTGCTCTGAATTCACTATGTTGTGACTAGAATTAAGGTTTTGTTTGTTTTTAATTCATTCTTCTAAACATTTAACAGAGACTCATGTCTTCCTTCAGTTCTGCAAAATTATCTTTTTTATTTACTAGGTGATGTTCCATTTCACTCTTTCTAGTCTGTCTAGATTTATTTAGATAAATCTTAAAACTTATAGTTGTACTGTACATGTTTCTCAGTTGCTTTAACTTTTTAGTTTTTCCTCTTGTACTATCTGTAGAGAAATGCTCATTTTGATTTCTCTAGCTCTCCTCAGCAAAACACCTTGTTCCATTTTGTCCATTGATTAACTTTAAACTTCAATAACTAAGCTTCTAACTCCATGTTATCTAGATGAGTTTTTATAATGTAATTCTTTCTTGTGTCCTTTGAGGATAAGACATCCAGTGATGAATTGGCCCCAGAAACAACTGCAAATACCAAAATCCACAGGTGTTTAACTCCCCTATGTAAAAGTCTATTGGTATAGAATTTATGTGCATATATTTTAAATAATCTCTAGGTGACCCAAAATACCCAACACAATGTAAATGCTGTACAAATAGATGTTATATGGCAATGTATAGGGGATAATTACAAGAAAAGTCTGTACACATGCATTACAAATGTAAGTCTTTAAAATGTTTTGGATCTTCATTTGGCTGAATGTGGGGATATGGAACTCATAAACACGGAAGGCCAGCTGCATATTTATTTTATTAGAAACCTTCACTAACTATTTTAAGAGCTTTTTTTAAAATTTTAAGTTCTCTTTTGTATTGTACTCAGTGCGTCTCCTGTTGTATTTCCATTCTCAAGTGACTGGTGATTCTTGGATCTATGTTCACTCCTGTAATTTAAATTTCTTGAAGACTGTTTCCTATGTAGCCTGTTAGGGAAAGGGATAGGGCTCTTTGTACTGCTTGTGGAAAGTGAGATTGAAGGTATCCAAGAAGCCTAGGTAAGCAAAGATGGATGTGATGAGAACAAACTATATTCTATGCATTGATACACAACAGTTTGCAAAATAAATAGAATGTTGCAGTTCTTTCTAGGTTTTGCCAGCACCAAAGAGCACTGCCAGGCGTCTCTGACCTGAGTTCCCACAGTGAGGCAGATTTCCCTCTTCTAGTTATGTCTAAATGGTGCTGGGACTAAGGAGGTAAGGTACCTCTATGTTTCACTTATGCTTCCTGATAAAGTATTGGTGTATAGTGGTTTATTGCCCATGCATCTGTTTTATAAGTTATACTTTCTACCAGTATGAAGTTGCCCCATCATTTCAGCTGACTTCTACTTTGCCCAGTATGATATTTCTGGCATGGGAGGTGGGATCCATGTGTACCCCACCCTTTTAAAAATTTTGAAACAGGATTTGCTAAATTGCCCAGTTGTGATTCTCCTGCCTCAGCCTCTGTAAATTCTGGGATTATAGGAATGTACCACTGTATCTGGCCTATTTTGTCTTTTTTTTAGCTTCTAACTGGAATGCATCAACCTTTAAAATTTTTCAGTATTGCCAAATCACTTTGCTTTATATGTGCTTTTGGTGCTATCATTGAATTTTTTGTCTTATTATAATATAAATATTTTTCTCATAAAGAAGTAAAATCCATTCGTAAGTTCTGACTCAACTTGTATATTTGCCACTATAAGAGTGACTGTCTCATTAGAGACACTCAACAAGTTCTGTGGTAAATGGGTAAACAGCTTCTGATATCTGGGATGTGTGTTCACTCCTGTAGTTTAGATTTCTCCTGTAGATAGATTTCTCTGATGTCTATCTATTGTCTCTCTCCACTTTAGTAGAAACACTTAAAATTTACTCTTATTTTCTGTAGACATCTTACATACAATTTTACTCATAGCTCATTATATGTTTCTAAAATATGTTATTTTATGCATATGTTCCTGAACTTTCTAAATGCCCATTATTACTGCAGTTACAATTTTGAAAATTATGTGACCAATTTTCAAGTCCATAGCAGATTATGAACAATAAAAAGCAGGCTGTATATTAGAAGCAGAACTCAGAGATCTGCTGATAACATCAAAATGTAGGAGCATGCACCTATATGGATCCTATCTTTTAATAACAATTTCAACTGAACTTTATAAAACTAACTTACATATCAAGAATAATCCACAGTGTATTACCAATCAAGAATTACACTTACTTCCCAAAAATATTGCTTTCAAAACAAATTAAATTTCAAAGAGATGTTTGAGAAGTTTGCTGTATGCAATCCAATGATGAAGGTCATTTGTTCTGTGAAAATGCACCCAGATGACGTCACAATTGTCGTGTCCCAACTATGCTGTATGAGCTACCTGGTAAAGTCTGATTACTAGCTATATGTGAACAAAGCCTGGTTCCTTTACATATTTATATGTTAATCCTCCTTTTTCATCTCTAAAAGTGTTATTAATAGGAGACTAATAGGGATTGTGATAAAAAAATTAATGAAATAATTCATATAAGGCATTTGGCACAGAGCCTGTCATCCATCACTTCCACTGCTTACTAAATATATGACCTGGGAAAGTTTCCAAAGCTCTTAATATCTTGGGTTTATCATCCCTAATATAGGAATTATAACTGTACACACCTCATACTTTCAACATAAAAATCTCAGAACAGAGCTTAGTACTTTGTGTGTTCTCAGTAAATGTAATGTTGTAAGTATTTAAATACAATAAAGACTACAACATTCCCACTCTGTTAAGAGCAGAGAGAATACTGTGAGAGTACCCTTTTAGCACACAAATCAAGGCAGCTAGAGCTACGATGTAGTCCAAGGAGTAGAAATGGGATCAGAGCAGATGTTCAGTTTCTTAGTTATGGAACCATGGATAGTTTCTGTTTCCATTTTTTTAATCCCAAGATAAAATAGTTAGTGCAGATTTTATGTGAAAATTATACAGGTAGGGATTATAGCTCAGTGGCAAAGCATCTGCCTGGAAAGGGCAAGGTTCTAAGTTCAATTCCCAGTTTCCAAAAGAAAGAAAGAAAAAGGAAAGTAAAGAAAAGAAAGAAGAAAGAAAGAAAGGAAGAAAGGAAGAAAGTAAGGAAGAAAGAAAGAAAGAAAGAAAGAAAGAAAGAAAGAAAGAAAACTATAAAAGCTGAGACATGTAAAAATAGTTTATCATGTGTTCTATCGACATTCTTTATTGGAGACTGATTTCAATCATTTTCATGATTAGTCTGTTCTTTTATCCTGTCAGCATCCTTATTCCATTAACTTTCCTAGACCCATCCACATTTGTATAAAGAGTCTGTATCTTTGTCAACGTACTTGCTCTTCTTTCTTATCCAATCCTTGGATCTATGTCATTAACAAATCTGGGTACAATCACTGTAAAGAGTAGAAATGAGACAAATTTTTTGAATTTCAAATAAATTTCTAACTTTCATTTTTGCAGAAAAGGTCTGAACCAGCTACTATAGCTGTCAAGGTGATTTATGATGTTCTTCACCAAGCTGACAGCCAGTAGAGAAAAACTCCATGCAGAAAAATTCCTTATATTTATCCTACCTAGTTTAATACCTGATGAACCATGTTATAAGAACAATTCTCAAAATAGCCTTAAGGAGAGAATCTTTACATTTCCTAGGACACACCATCCATCATAGAAACACTCATGGGGAATGTAGGGTAGATGGTGGTCCTGCTATGAATCTGCCTGGTTTACAGAAGAGACATTGATTGGGGGCCTAGCAATAAAAACAACCGGCCAATGTACTTTAAATTTTCTCTTTCAATCTTTTTATTCTCTTACAATAATACTTTAGCTAGATGAAATTGTTGTCACATAAATATGAATGTAAATAGGAAGGGGTAATCTACCCAAGGAAGATGAGGTATGACTGTTTCTCCAAAGCGACTTAATTGGGAGAGAAAAGCAAAGTGAAGATGGAAAATGGTCGATTTTCATTAGGGTTCCCTCTTTCCTGAAACCTCTGATAGTCAGAGGCCTTCATAAATTTGTACTTCATCTATGAGTCAGCTTTCCTATTGCTCCACAAAATGTATAACATTCATAGTTTTAAAAACCAGAGGATTATGGGCTCATGGTTTCAGAAGAGTCAGTCCATGGCTAACTGGCAACATCATAGTAGAAGGATAAGATGAGGCAAAGCTGCTGCTTAGTCATGGCAACTGGGAAACAGATCAGAACAGAAGCCAGAGAAGGAGCCAGGCACCAGATATGGTACACAAGGACATGGCTCCATGAACCACCTGAATACATCCAGAAGTGTGCTTTACTAATTCTTTGGGCATATTTCAAGCCAATCAAGTTAACCATTAAGCTTAACCATCACAGAAGTTTATATAACACTTGTTATATATCTACTTGTTTGTATCATTTTGTAGGGCTATATTATGGTGCATCTATTCTCACCTGGGTAGTATCTTTAAACTCTCCCAACTCTTCCTCCCAGCATAGAAAAGGCTCTTCCAAAAACTAAACAAAGCTATTTCCTTAACTTCCTGTCTTTGTTTTCTTTTTTATCTGGCTGCATTTCCTACTTTCTGAAAGAGTAGTATACACTCATTGTTCTACTTGGCGCTTGCTGTCTATGCCCTTGACTTTGAGAACATCAGCCTCTCCTTCCTTTCTAGCTCTCTGACCACCCTTCCCAGGATCCTTCATTGACCTCTCTCTCCCCTGTCTTCCCTTACACATTGATATTTCCAAGGGCTTACCTATCTTTGACATTCCCTTCAATTATTCCTTTGTTCCAATATCTTGAATATGCTAACAGTCCTTCAATACATATTTCTAAGGAGGCATATTCCTGTAGGCCAGGATTTTGTTCCCAACTACCTATTGTACACCTCATGTACAATATGTCAGTAACAGAACTTATTTGTTCCCCGGTGCAGTCTCCTTAGAAAGCATCCCTCCTGGACAACTATAGTCGTCAGTCACTAGGCCACATTACCTCTAGTGATACCATATTTGCAAGAGTATAAAATAAACTCCCCTACTGTTGAAGTCAGTCCTCTTGCCTATAAAGTAAGAGGTCCCTCCACCTGACCCCGGCTATTGTCTCTTATCTCTATTTTCTAAATCCTCTCAATGTTTTCTCCTGGAAATCACAGAGAGATCACCAAGTCCTACACAAGTGCTTGCTTCTGAGGTAATTCCTTGAAAGTGTATGTTTCCATGGTTAACACATACACGTGTGGATCTGGGAAGCATACAGAACAGATATGAGATCATTAGAAGCTAAAAATATCAAACTTTCAACATTTTCCCTGAAGGAAGTGTTCTTTAGCACAAGTGTCAAAGAGATTGTAATAAAATGAACCAAATAGCTAGTCTACTTACTTTCTTGCGATTTTTAAACACTGGGTAAAACAAACAAACAAATAAAAAAGCCAAAAACCCAGCATGACTACTTAATGTTTCATACCTCTGGAAGGGAAGGGAATGTCGTAAAAGTTTGCTGCTTGTATTGACCTGCTGACCCCACCCTCAGTGATGTACAATACACAAATCACTATTTGTCTTAATAAGCTCTTTGTGCTTGCTGGTTTAATGATGGCCTTACTGAGATAATAATCTATGAACTGTAAAGTTCATCACGGAAACTATACAACTCAGTAATCCAGTGTGTTCACTATGATATGCAACTACACAACACAATTTCAAAATAGCTTCAACACCCCGAAAGGGAACCTGCATGAACTAAATATTTGTATCCCCCTAAATTTGATATGTAGGGATATCACTCAGTATAAAGGTCTCAGTTCAATCCCAGTGCTGAAAAAAACCACCACCAACAAAGACAGAGAATTTTCACTCTGTCCACACTTATGCACAGAGGAAAGGACATATGAACACACCATGAAAAGATAAATAACCATGCACAAATTAGGGAACAAAAGCCATTCCTAGGATTTATATTGGCTGGTACTTTGATCTTGGACTCCAAAGCTGTGAGAAATAACTTTTTGCTTTTTAAGCCACCAAATTTATGGTATTTGTTACAGTAACCTAAATGACTAATATAAACCTCACACTCAATGTCACTCCCCACCTCCCCATCCCCAGTCTTTGGAAACCACTAATATACTTTCTGTTCTATCTGTTTGTTCTCAGCATTTTATATAATATTAACTTATTCAATATGCGACTTATTTCACTTACCATAATGTTTCCAAATTCCTTTTATGTAGTAATATGTATTTGTGTTTCATTATCTTTTATCATAAGTAATATCATTTTGTAAGGATTTATCACATTTTGTTTATACTTTTAATCAATTGATGACTATTTGAGTTATTTACACTTTGGAGTTATTATGAATAATGTTTCTATGAGATTTTTATATGGGCATAGCCTTTAATTCTTTTGAGTATGCCTCAGACCAAATTGCTAGATCGTACTAACTATGCCTCATATTTTTAAGAACTATCAGACTATCTTCTGAAGTAGCTTCATCATTTTACATTGCAACCAAGAGTAGAAAGGGTTCCTATTTCTTCAGTCTCATCAATTCTTGTTCTTGTCTTTTTTTCATTTTAGACATTTGAGTAGGTGAGTGTGGAGGTGCAGGTCTGTAATCTGAGCATTCTGGAAGGAGTCTGAGGCAGGAGGATTGCTGTGAGTTTGAGGCCATTGTGTGTTACAAAGTGGGGTTTAAGACCAGCCTGAACTGCATAGCAAAACCCTGTTTCAAAAAAAAGAAGAAGAAAAGATGTTTTAGTAGTTGTGAATGGTATCTCATTGTGTTTTTCATTTCCATTTCCTTAATTACTAATGATGTTGAACACTTTTGCATGTGGTTATTGGCCATTTTTATATCTTTGAAGAATATCTGTGAAAATTCTTGTTGTTAGGTATGGTCATATTGTGCTGGCCAAGCTGATATTGAACATTCAGCGGTGCGCGTTAGTCTTGACACCTGCTTTCCTCTGATCCTCTCATCTCAGCCTCCCAAGTAGCTGGGGGTACAGGTGTGCACCACCGTGCTCAGCATCTCTGTTCCTTTTAAAATCAGCTTGTCTTTGTACTGTTGCATGAGCAGAGTTATTTATATATTTTGGATGCAACTTCTTACACATTTTATAATTTTAAAATATTTTCTCCAATTCTCTCTTGATGTTGTCCTCTGAAGCATAAGATTTTTCGATTTGGATGTTTCCATTTTTTCCTTTTATTGCATATATTTTTGGTGAGGTATCACAGAAATCGCTGTCTCATCCAAAGTCAGAAAAAATTCCCCTGTATTCTCTTCTGAAGTTGTACAGTTTTCATTCTTACTTTTAGATTGAAAAACCACTTGAAGCCAACTTCTTACAGTGATGTGCCTTCAGGGTCTTCCTAGCCACTCTCTGCCGATGGACTTCAGCTTCCAATGGAAACAGGAAATCTGTAGGTTTCTTGGCAATCACCATCATAAAAAGCAATTTCTGAGGCAAATGTGACTTGACTGGTTATGTGAGCGGAGCTCTGCTTAAGCTGTTGAGAGGGCTAAAATGCACTAAAGACAACAGGAAGGTGTTCTGGCTGGGTGTGAACCAATTATAAGAAGTTTTATATTTTAAAATTTCAAAGCTGGATATAGGACATAGGAAAAAGCTGCCAGATGCTTTTTCAAATATTTTAATCTTGTTCAAATGAATTATTTAATCATGTGTTTTTTTCAAGATTTATTCCATACAGATTTGATTAATTTATACCAAATTCTTCAAAACTGTCTGAACTACATTGTCAATATCTAAGGAACTCTATGAGCTTCTCCAAAAACACTCCTAAAAACACAATACACTTGTGTTAACAACTTTAGGATCCAAGTTGAACTCTTCCCACTTCAGTCTAAGAATCTTCAGCTTTGAACAAGTCTGGGAACAAAAACCCTATTTTGCCATTTTGAAGACAAAATGCTTTCCCTGAGACTCTTTCTTGAAGGTAAGTTTGTTATAACATAGTTGGGCTTAAGACTAAAACCTTTGGTTTGTGGCTTGTGTTTTTCATTTTTACTTACCATCAACAGTGTAAGTTCAAGAGAATCTCAGGGCCAGTGTCTGCTCTAAGGAACTGGAGAGTATCGAGCTATCACATTCGCTGCTTGATGGTATTTACTGTCCCCAAGCAGGACAATAAAGTGAACCCATCTTCATAGCTCACAATGCCTAGAACATTGTAGGTCCCCTATAAATGTTAATTTCACTTTCCTTTAAACATTTTGAAGGCACAGAAAGGTCTTAATAGTGGTTTTCACTTGTCATAACTTTGGCAAACTAGTGTTGAGTAAAACCCATGAATAAGGGAGCATTTGCAAATGCCAGGTCACTGTGTGTTACCCAGTGGTTAGGTAAGCAGTGAACTTCTGTCAGCAATAATAAGCAAATATAAACCAATAAGAATGCAAATGAGGACTCTTTTTCCTAACTAAAATAGAGGGCTAAAGTTTATAGGGCAATAGATTAAACTATTTGTACCTTAGGTAATATTGTTGTCACCACTAATTCTAGTGAGCATTTTATAATTTATGTCTTTAATATATTTATTATGAGAAAGCTTCTGAGTATGTTACATAAGTGATAGCATGCTCTAGGACTGGAAATTTGGGAGACTTGATCTGCATTCTCAGCTTGATTTGGATGCTTGGTCATTATTTCCTTTTTTACTTTGAAAGGTTTGAAAAACAGAGACTTGTTAATAAAATGTGCCATAGTATTGCAAATTGTGAAATGGTTCTCATCTTAATAACAGTGAGAATATTGGAAACTGGCATAAGTGAATTATGGGGCAATTATGAATGCAGTTTTAATTTTTTGGGGGGTGTGTACCGGGAATCAAACTCAGGACCTTGCACTTGCTAGGCAACCACATATGCCACTGAGCTGTCTCCCTGGCCCAATTATGAATAAATGAATGATGCTTTTACCATAGTTTACTTTAGAAGCATAGAGACTGCTCACAACCATTGCTATAGGTAATAAATTAATGACAAGACTCATCAAATGTTTACTGGATTTGATAAATACCAATGAAAAGCAAACAGGGTGGGATTTAAGTGAGTGAAAACATGCTTTTTTAGTTCTTATATTAGTAAGTTTAGGAGATGAAAAGGCACTCAAAATCTTTGCATCTAAAGTTTGCTAGTCATGAACTACTCACTGTGTGAGGGATACAGGAAAGAAAAATAAAATCTCTATGGAAACAGACTTTTATTTTGGAGACAAAAATATTCATAAAGTTTAAATACAAGTCTCTCAAAAATAAAAAAAGAATACAAAGTTTCATAAATTTCTAGGACATAAATGATTTAAATATTACTCACCTATCCCAGATGTGTTTGTGATTTTTCCTTTACTGCTGAAATTACATTGCAAGTTAACTTCACAATTCCTTAGGAAAGGATGACCCAGCCCCCTTATCCATGGGTTTCTAGGGACTCTGATGGAATGCTTTCAGGGTTCTGTTTTTCCTTCTGGATTTTACTGTTTCTTAAATTAATTCATTTATTTATTTTGGTCTGGTCCATTCCCTTTAGCAAAACCCATTGGAATGGAATAATATATGACATCAATATATAACCCCAAACTGGGTTATTCGGGGATTCAAAACATAGCAACATTATAGAACAGCATGGATTTTTTTCCAAGTGTCTCAGCATAGACAGGGTCTCTACCACAACATAAAATGGGAATCCTGTCTTCTACCCTTTCAGTAAGTATGCTTTAAAAGTTACTGAGATTCAGTCTTACTAGAATATACCAACCTCACACCCCACCAAAAAAAATAAATAAACAGAACCCCCAGAAGATAGAAGCTCTAAAGGAAGAGAGAAAGGATTGTGTCTGATGAACAGCATTATCTCCTCACTAAGCCCCCATTTCTCTATCTGTACTTTATTGAGAGTATAGGATTTTAGTAAAAATTAAATGGTAAGGATGTGAAAATAGCTAATAAAGTGCTTGGTACATAGCAGATACTCTGGTTTTTTAGGAGGCTAGATCCTTAAGTACTAAAGGAATTCAGATTGACAGTACTCAACCCATGACACTTGCCTCTTCCAACAGAAAATGACATATTTCAGAAGAATCAAACTTTTCAAGTTGATGCCTATGTTTCTGGAGTCAGAATGAAATCTTGTGATGACTTTCAGGGCTTGATTATACCCCTAGCTCTCCATAAGCCAAGGAAGATGGGCCTACACTAAAGATTTTATAAAGGTAATTATTACTAAGAAGACAGAATGCTTCTGAAATTTTGATAGTTGATGCAATTTCCTGGGATTCCAATTTGCTTTCATGATTAACTTTTGGAATCTCAAATTATTACATTATCATATGCTTAACTATTAAGTGGTATCTACTTTCATGACTGTAGATAATAAAAGCACTAAATACTAGATGACCAGATACTCCCAGTAGCTTCATGGAAGGACCCTTTTGAATGCAGTCTTCAAATGTAATTCAGTCATAGCACAGATTGGTAATACATGTAACTTTCTCTTTAGTTTTCTCTGATCAAAGAATATTGAATTTGTTTGTTGCAGATATTCTCAATGTTTGTACAGATGCACAGGGCTTGCACAAACAGACTGGCTATAAATCTTTAAAAACAAAAATAACTGCTGATAAACTAGGGATGCTTCCACATGCCTGTAATCCCAGAACTCAGGATGTTGAAGCAAGAAGATCATTGTGAGTTCAAGGCCAACATGGGCTACATAGTGAGTTTAAGGTTGGCCTGAACTATATAGCGAAACCTGGTCTCAAAACTCATTAAGATTAGTATTTTTCTGGCAGTGCACAAAATACAATATGATGTGAAATCCAAATATCCTTAAATAATCAAAATGAAATGAGACAAAATAAATAAATAATCACTAGCTCACTTTGAGCCCAAAGATTTGAGCTCAAATTCCAAATTATTCACCCTCTCTAAATTTAGTGTGCCCAAAGCTAAGTGATGATAATATTTTCTTTGGATACTGCCTGGAATAAGCCCAGGTAAAGAACCTGAGACCTACAGACTCTCACACATCAGTAGCTAATTTTAAACCTGCTGAAGGAATGCTTGACGTGCATCAGAAGATTCTGATGTATGAGTTCACTTAATTCTCAGCGTCACTGAAGGAAAACTTAAACAGAGAATTTGAGCCATTGCCCAATGCTTCCCATAGGACCAGGTCATAAAAGAGCTGAGACTAAACTAAGATTGGCCTGACTCTCAAATCTCAGGCAACTGTACTACTTTTTCAAACACTGGCATGGCCAACAGGGATCGGATAGGAAGATGGTAGTGAAACTCTGTCGGCCTTCAACTTTGCAAAGAAAGAATACCATCTTCCCCCATTCCTTTGTAAATTCAAGATAGAACACTTTGGAAATCTTCATTCATCCAGTGTGCATCAACTTTTCCATATAACTGTATTTCTGCCAGAGCTGTGAGACTCAACCCAAGTGCAAACACAAACTCTGAGAATACTCCTAACAAGAATTCAGTTCATTATTGGGGATGAAGATGGTCTTCTGCTAACATCCCTCTTTCCTATCTTTATGCTGTTTGCTGGCTGTCAGTGTGCTTATCTTTTGCACAAGGCATCCAAGAGCTGACAGGTTGGCAAGATAATCAGTACACAAATGACTGTCAAAAGTACAGAGGGTTACCAAAGGTAGATAAGGCAAAGGTTATCACTATGTACAAACTTCTGTTTAAATTATATATATTCCTGCATGAGGAATAGTGAGCATGAAATAATTTGTTGCAAAATGCACAACTAATTAATCTATTACCATATTCCATTATAATACATTTATACAAGGTACCTACTCCTTTTCGTAGAAGTCATGCATCCAATTCTAACATGCTGTCTTCCCCTCTGGAATATAAAATTCTTTTCCTTTTCTACCAGAAGCTAAATTGACTACATGTACAAAAAATAGAAACCATAAAGGCCTATGGCACTAAAAACTCATTAAGATTAGTATTTTTCTGGCAGTGCACAAAATATAAAATGATGTGAAATCCAAATATTCTTAAATAATCAAAATGAAATGAGACAGAACAGACTTTATCAGTGCCAGATTTATATTTCCTTCAGAAATCCTCTGTTACAGCTAGTTAGAATAGGTTTCCTTTCTATGTGGATCTAAGATATGGAGAATAATTTGTGGAGTGTTCAGTTATAAGAAATAAAAACCTATGTTAACTTTCAGGTGACAGATGTAACATTCAGAATATTGTCCTAAGCAGTTAAATTTCACCAGAGAATCTGCACAAAGCACATTTTTTCCTGTGGTATTTCCAATTCAAATGGTAAGAAGCCCAATGAGCCCCAGTCGCAATTACTTGGCTTATTAAAATGCTTGTCTTGATAATGATTTAGGAGTGGTAAAAAATTAGCAGCCAGAATTCTGTTTCATGTTAACATTGAAAGATTTATCATAAGGCCAATTTGATTTATCAAATGCCTTTGTGATCAAACCTAAGACAATTCTATTTGCCATGCAGAACTGGTCTTACTCTTAGGTCTGCCTAATAGAGTTTTTGCTATTATCAAATGATCCTTAAGTTAAGATACTCTTCTTGCTAAAATGACCCGTGAGTTTATAGAGGATGTACCATTTTTCTGAGAATCAGTTTGATCTTGGGGAATGTTGGAGGCCTAGGTTTCAAATGCATGGGAGAAAGGTCTCTTTGGAGACTGAAGTAGACACTCATTGCTCTGCCTTTTCACAGCCCACTCCTTCCCTGCTGATAACCAGTCCCCAGTCTTCCCTGTAGAGACTTCCCCTCCCCTGTTGCCAGTAGTCCTGGTGAAGCTGTTAATCAAAATCTATTACCACTCTTACCAAGAATGGAGAAGTGACATTAGCTAGCACAAGATACTGAATATTGAACAGCACGACAATACGTTTTTTTAGAAAATGATTGAAATTCATTCATCCCAGTGATAGTATGCTATAAAAGTTGTGACTTGGTTCCTGCCACTTAGGTTCCTGGAGCCACTCTTAGCTTTTCAAAGCCTGCTTTTTCTGGAAATCTTTTGATTTTAGAAATTATATATTCTATTCTTCCAATAAGTTCCTTTCATTTAAAGATAGCCAGTGTTTGTTTTCTGTTTTTAATGACAAAGAATCCTAATTGAAATGGATTTTCTTAAAGAAAAGTAGGTAATATGGGTTATTAGGAATGTGAGAATAAGATCTACCCACCAAGAGGCAAGAGTTACTGCTGAGAAGGAAGGCTGAAGATTGCCTTTAGCCCCTTGGAGGCTGGTCTGCCTTGTTAAAAGTAAAAGGACCTCAAAATATAGACTTCTGATTTCTGCAGAGCTCAGTGCCATTTATGAATTTATCTTCTCATTAGAAGGGTCATGAGACCATTGGTGAAGTCCATATGAGAAAAATCTATACTTTCTTAGAGTCCTTGAATGCCCAGGTAAAAAGAGTTTGAGTCTTCTGAATCTTCCCAACCATGACAGTTCAAAGGCAGGGAAGAGAGAGAAGTGACTTCATCTCCTCCATCACCAGTATCTTCCCAGGATAGATGGATTTGTGTTTATAGTAAGTCTTAGAAGCTCTCTTCATTGTCCTGTGGCTGGGAAAATGGCCAGCTAAATTACTGGGAGGGTATAGATCAGTGACTCTCTAGTTTTGGATTTCACATGTCCCTAAAGTTTAAAAAAGTAAAAGTGTGCTTATTGAGCTTGTCCCTCTCTTTTTTTTTTTTTTTTTTTTTACAAAATAAGGATAATTAAAGTTGAAGAAATAACCAAATATGGTTACAATTGATTCATAAAAGAAATGTAAATTTAAAGACATAAAAACAAGCAGTACATTAATTCACAGATATACACAATCAATTAAAATGAATTTATGGAAAACCTAAATTTATATTGTCTTTGTTTTCTTTAGTTTGCTGTGTGAAAAATATACCCGAGGCCGAGAAACAACTAACACTCATCCCTCTGAGAAGCACTGAAACCTGGGGCAGAGATGTGAGGCCCTGTGCAGAATCAGTGAATAGACTCTAGATTAGGGTTAAAGTTTCCAGGTTTATCTTTTTTCGACACAACAACTACAATCACTGGTCCACAGGACAGAAAATTTTTACCCATATAAACATGTAAATTGAAGCTGATTAGCAACTTGACAGACCTTGTGTTTTTAAGATAAACCTCTTACACCTATGGGCAAATCCACAAGCATGTTACATAATGCCCTGAGTCCAGGATACAGAACCTGTGAATCTCTCTTTGACCCTTTCTTCAGCTTCCTGGATTCTGGTCTCTAGGTTCAAATCCTAACTTTACCTCTCTGCTCAGTATGTTCAGAAAAGTGATGATTCCTTGACTGCATCCTTACAGAGAGACCCAACAGGTGGCTGTACCTGTCACAAAATTTCAGCCAAGTCTGCAATCCCCTGGGCCTCATCCTAAGTTACAGGAACCTCTGCCTGTGCCTGACATCTCCAGGCCTGAATTCTTGGAAGAGATTTTGGATGACCAGTTTATCCCCTCTAGGAACATAAGCATGACATTTAAGTCCATTTACCAAATACCTTAGACTAGGAAGTTTCAAAAATAAGTTTATTGTCCACAGTTCTGGAGGCTAGAA
This sequence comes from Dinomys branickii, assembly GCA_004027595.1. Taxonomy (NCBI): domain Eukaryota; kingdom Metazoa; phylum Chordata; class Mammalia; order Rodentia; family Dinomyidae; genus Dinomys; species Dinomys branickii. The sequence continues at coordinate 37,367 of PVLD010007579.1, forward strand.
GTCCAAGATCAAGGTGCTTACACATTTGTTGTATGATAAGAGCTTCATCGATGAAACCTTAATCCTGCATCCTCATATAATGGAAGGATAAGCCAGAGATCCAGAGTCCCTTCAGAAGGGCACTAATCTCATATGATATTTGTGTCCTACCTTCATGACCTAATCACTTCCCCAAGGCCCTGCCTCTTAATACCATCACCTTAAAGGTTGATATTTCAGCATAAAACTGGGGGAAAGCACATTCAAGCTATAACAAAAGACATGCTATCATCATGCACCATTAATATACTCTAGTATAGATCAACAAATCTTGAAATATTCCATTTGAGGTCTCTGAATCTTTTTCTTATGGGGGCCAAGAAGAAAAAAGACAGTGAAGACAATACTAAAAGCACAAAAAAGGGGTCATACCTGTAAGAGAAACACTATACATCATAGCTTTTATGTGCTATAGTAATAACAGAATTATGTTGGTTACTAATACTGACATATGTCAATCCAACAAACTACACAGAGGTAGAAGAGAGAGTCAATGGTAGCAGAAACTATCATCTAGATCACTGAAAACTAATCCTTTTATCATTAATAGATTGATAGGTTGCTAATATCTATGATAAAGACAGCTAAGAAATCGGAATTACGATCTATACTAATCAGAATTAAGTATGATCTGTATCAGCCATCTCAAATTATTCTACAGTAGTAAATCTTCCCTAAATCTTTGTGTCTGATAATAGCAGCTTAATTCTTGTGCTGTTCCATGTTTATAACATGTTGATTATTTCTTTTCTCTTTACTCTAGGATTCAGATTGATGAGCAGCCCCTATCTGGAATATTGATACTGTAGTCTCATGGCACTGGGAAAGAAAAAGTACAGAAATTGAGGCAGGTTAGGGGATAGCCAGCCAGCTGAGCAAGTGGGCATGGCCTGTCAATCACAGAGATCCAGGATGGACCTGTGTGCAGTACAGTTTCTGAGCCCTACCCCTCTAATCAATTAGAATGTGCTGTGTTTGACTCTTCTGGCATGAAGTCAAGCAGCATTTTTTTTGACAAGATAGCCTAGATATGACACCAGCCTGAGAAATGGGAAATGTAAAAGACCTTGTCATTAGCCTATGCTCTTTCTCTCAAAAGAAAAGGCTCAGATAACCCTTCAGAAAGTCCATACTTGGGGTACGCTCTTACACTAAAAGCACAACAGCTATTTAGGGACTACATCCAGGCTATCTGTGATCTTAGACCACTTGACACGAAACAGCAGCTCCACTCCCTCCTGGGAATGGCCAGCTTATACAGGACCTGGATATCTAATTGTGAATTAATGGCAGAGCCTTTATATGAGGATTTCAGAGGTCCTGAGTCTGAGCACTTAGAATGGACAAAAGTGACTGACTATACCTTTTAGGAAATAAAACATGCCCATGCTCAGGCTCCAGTACTAGGAATACCTGACTTAAGAAAACCCTTCTTCCTCTACAGGGAAGAAAAAAGAGGAATTATTTTGTGTGCTTTAATCCAAAGGCTGGGACAAGAACACCCATTGGCACACTTTTCAAGAAAGATAGTGGCAGCTAGCAGGCAATAGCAGCTATTGCTATGCTAAAAGAAGTTACCATGCTAACTTTGAGTCAAAAAATGTAAGTCCTCACCTCCCATCAGGTCAGGACCACTCTTCAGACAGGTTATGTTTGAGAGGGGACCAACTAACCAATTAGCAGGCTAACTAATGTAAACTAACCTTTACATACCCCTGAGGATACCATAAGAATATGCACTATTCTTAATCTTGCCTCACTGATGCCTACAGGCTTAGAAATTAGCCACTCTTGTAAACAGGTATCTCCCAGACCTATGGAAGCAGGCAGGACATTGGCAACTGCAAGACCTTGAGGAGTTGTGATTCACTGATGAATAGATTTGTCCAAGAAGCATGTTTAAAGGCAGGTTATGCAGTTGTCAGTTCACCACAGATCAAGGCCAATACCCTTTCCCCAAGGACCTCTGCTCAAAAAGCAGAGTTCATAGCCCTTACGTGGGCACTGATGTTAAGAAAAGACAAAAAGCTAAATATTTACACAGATGCCAAATATGTCTTTCTGTTGCTACATGTCCGTGCATCAATATGGAAAGAAAGGACTTTGCTAACTGTAGTGCATTGGCAGCTGGTGGTCAACTTATAACCCCCAGCTGAACTGAGTAAGCACGATACTGGGGGTGGGAGGCCCACCTGGGTATTATAGTCAACAAACAGCATAGGAGGCCGAACTGGAGAAGAAGAGAGGCTGTCGGGAACTAAAAGAGGCTGTCGGGATCTGGTAGAATCTGTAAGGAGTTGGTTCTGCTGGAGGAGCTCGTCATGCTGGCTTTCCTAATGAACTTGGCTGTTTTCATCCTCTGAGGAGCTTCAGACCTTGTTGGCACTGAGAATAGCTTCGTTTCACTTTGGGGGAGCTCTGGTCCTCACTTTGAGGATTGCTTCCTGGCTCCAGAGGGGAAGAGGTGCACTGCCGGTCTCCTGAGAAGCTTGCTGCGTTGGTTTCCCTGATGGGAACTCAGCTGTCTTTTTCACTGGAGGAGATCCGGACCTCACTGTTGCTGAGGATGGCCGTGGTACTTTTCAGGGGAACTGTGGTCCTTACTTTGCACATTGCTTCCTGGCACCAGTGTAGGTCCTTCAGCCTGCTGGCACAGACTTCCTAGATTTCACCATTAACCTTTGGGCCTTCCCAGCGCAGATCTGTGAAACAGGCCTGCATGAAGTATTGTTATGGGCTCTGGGCCTCCAGTTGGACTCACGCAGGACATTTCTGTGGGATTCAGGTCCTCAGCTGGATTCCTGGTCTATAGTGTGTGAACAAATTTCCTATAATCTTTTGTATATCATTCTTTGGGTGACCGTTATAAATAATTATATAAAATATATGTCCTGCATTACATTGCTTCCCCTTGCAAAATATCCTCCAAACCAATACACTAAACAATAAATAACTATATGTAAAGCACAAGCAAGAAATCCTGAAACTCCTGGAGGCAGTGTATCTTCTTAGGCAGGCTGCTGTCATTCATTTCAAGGGACACCAAAGAACTATATCTAAAGATTCTGGGAAATCAAAGCCTGACAGAGATGTAAAAAGGGCAGTCTTATAATTCCTATTCTAATTCCCAGTTCTTGAGGAACCATTAAAACCAGACTATGCCCCCCTGGAAGATAAGTGGGCCTTAGGACAAGGGAGAATTAAAAAGCAACTTTGGTGGTATTTTAAAAACAGACTAGTCCCTCCTCAAGGGATACAGTAGAAAACTAAAAAAAAAACCAAAAACCAAAAAAAAACCCCTTCATGATTCTTTCCATATGGGAAGAGATCCTACATGGCAAATGGTTACTAAAATTTGGTTAAGACTAGCGATGATCCCCTGCCACATCTGCAGAGCTCACTCACTCTGTGCCTACAATAAGCCTGGCAAGTGTAGATCACCTCTCTTGTTAGACTCTGTATGCAGAAAAGGGATGTACATTGGAGAGAACTGGCAATTACATTTTATCCCCCACTATGGGATAAACTAATATTGGTCATAATTAACACATTTACAGGCTAGATTATGGCCTTCCTTACCTGTTCAGAGAAGGCTATAGAGGTAGTCAAGGTGCTGCTCAAAGAAATCATCTCCCTGTTTGGACTACCCCAGTCATTTCTGAATGACAATGGGCCTTGTTTTACCTCTTAAATAAGTCAGGGGGTGGCAAAGGCATTAGGAATAAAGTACCATCTCCATTCTGCATGGAGACCTCAGTCCTCTGCAAAGGTCAAAAGAACCATCCAGGCCCTAAAATGAACTCTGGCAAAACATTGCAAAGAGATTTCTGAATCTTGGATCCAGTTATTGCCAATAATCCACATGAAGACTCAGAACACCCCCAATACTGGGCTAAATTTGAGTCCATTTGGAATATTGTATGGAAGTCTTTTCTATCTTATGATACAGTAACTGATTTGGAGACCATAGAATTTTAGAATACCATTTGTGCCAAGTACAACAGGCTATCCAACAATATGGGAACAAAATCTTGCACGCTTCTGATCCAGGAAGACCAACTAATGTCCACTCTGGGAACCAGGTGCTCATTAAAACTTGAAAAGGAACTTCTGTAGACCAATCAAAACTAAAACCGAAGGGCTCCTTTTCAGTGATCCTTGCCATACCTACTTTAGTAAAGGTGGCAGATATAGGCAGCTGTTCTCACCTTTCTAGAGAATGCCTGAGGAAAAAAGCCACTCAAAAGAAAGCTCCTCCTGAAACCTCTGGAAGACCTGAGGCTCCTCACCAAAAAACAATGCTCCGGCACTGCTCTGGGTGCAGACAAGTAGAGTCGTTACTGACCTCTGATCCACCCCACAGCTTAAATGGACGCCTTCACTGGAACTCCTATTTTTATTTATAATCTGGGGAAACTTATTAGGGCTATGGTTCTCAGGCTCTTGGCAGCCTATCTAATGTTCTTGTCTTCTCCTTCCTTTCAGGAAGCACTGAAATCTCTAATTACTCGATCTGTCATACTATACCTTTGAAGATGGGCCAGGAAGTACTTTGACTTGCTGTTTCTCCTGATTGGGCGCTGTAGTCTCAACCTAACAGTAATGTTTTGCCATTCAAGGCTTCAGGTGGTGTTCCTGACTCCTGACACATTCACCAAACTTTTTACCACTGAACAGGTAGCCCAACAGTTCACATATAGGCACTCACTCCTTTCTTATCCTCTTCTGATAGGTTTTTCAACCCAGCCAAATAGCCATAGCATTCCAAGCTATTTGGAGAGAACATAATCCCCAGTAGGTAGGGCCTACAGCCCCTTTCAACTGGAAGTGGTTATATGAAGACAGAAACTACTGTGCCCTCAACAACCCATAAAGAATTATGGGGACTTCTGTCTCAGAAGAAATGAAGCAGGAGATTAGGGCATGACCAGCTGGGTGAGCAAGTAGATGTGACCTGTCAGTCACAGAGATCCTGGACACATGCACAGAACAGAGTTTCTAAGCCCTGCACCCAATACCAATCAGAAAGTGCTACCTTCATTACTTCTGGCAGAAGACCAGGCGGGTTTTTGATAGAATGGCCTGGATCTGACATCGGCCTGAGGAATGGGAGATGCAAAGATCTCTGCCATTAGCCTCATGAGCACTGCGCTCTCTCTTTTGCAGTGATCCTCTCTTGCTCTGCAGAGCATACCTCTTTTCCTACCTTTAATTATTGTAAAAAAACTTATGACCATTTTCTCTTACCTTGTCCAATTCTTTATTCAGAACAAGAACTTGGAAAGAATCTCTAGAAGGTGTCTACAGTACCCCAAGCCCTGGTAACAAAATCACATAGTGGCTTTTAATACTCATGCCTAGAGTTAGCACGTGACAACCTCACTCACATTCTACTGACCAAAGAGGTCATATGATCACATCTAGCATCAATGGGGAAGGATCAATCATTGTTTAAAATAATAATGCAATACATAGCCTATGAGTATTCAGTTTTGTCTTTCTTGTTAAGTATGTCCTTGGACGTACAAGTGCCAACAATCTTTCCAAATCCTATTTCTCTGGAGTTATAAGTAGCACATACCCAGATCTCGTTCTTCACAACTCCTTAAGCCTTCAGGACTTTTCCAAGCAAATTGCCAGTCCTTCAGTGATCGCACAGTCTTCAGGGGAGCCTGCTTACAAAATGGCAGACATGCTCACATGTGTGTCAGTGTTTAGAGTAGATAATGCAAGCACAGCATTTCACCACAGCCCTGGTGGCGGCTGGGTTGCAAAATTATTTATGGCTCTCCCATTTATGGCATGCTGCTCAGTCTCCCATGAGTTGCTAGGAAAAATTCCTGATAGCTACTATGAGCCATTGAAACCTATGAGACTTCATTTATTATGGCATAATATACACATTACTTCACTTGTGTTAGACCATATGGAGAGCTCTCTGTTGAATTTGGCATAGTTACTGGGGTGAAACGGGAATGGATTTTGTTCCTAGTCCTCCTCAATTATATTGTATGTTGGATCCAGCAGCCAACTTCAACAGATCATCTGGGCCTAGCAATCAGTCCTTAGGACAACATCACTGCCTTCACCGATGCCAACTAAGAATAAAAATGTGACTTTAAAGGGTGTGCAGTGGCGGGAGATAGCACAGTCTCAGAGTGGATCGACTGAGCTCCCTGCTAACACTAAGCTTATGTGTGGAAGGTGAGGAGACCAGAAAACTCCTTCCTGGGGTAGGTTTGGAAGGAAAGGCAAGAAGCTCAAGAGAACCGAAACAGCTGAATTCTAAGCCCAAATATGCAACTGTGGTAGCCACAACTCCTTTACCAGGAGGAAGGTCCACACAGGGGAGAATCACAGTGCACAGGCTGCCACGCCAATTTGCTTCTTGCTTAAAAAGGGAAATGAATGTTTGGACTCTGCAGGCACTAAGGGAATATTAATCCCTGTAATGTAGATATAAGGGGAAAGTAGCCAATATCTAGATAGTTATGTTTTTTTTTAATTTTAGGGCTGGTTTACTCGATCTATAATAGAGTTAGTTTGTTTCATTGTACACATTATTGTCTTCTCCTGCTTGGATGGTAGTAAGGTATAATAAGACTTCCAGGAACTGATTAGGAATTTTAATGGTCATTTCAATGAATTCACCTATAGTAAAAGTAACCCCATTAAAATTAGTGTGAAAATTCATATGATAATCTGAGAAAATAATACAATTTTCTCCTTTTAAAATTAATATTTTAGAGCTGTTCTAAAATTTGTTTTTTTTGGCCAGTCCACCTGTCTGTGTTTGTGAATCTCTCTTTCTCTCTCTATTTTACACACATACACACACACACACACACACACACACACACAGACCTAAAATGCAACAGAAATCTCAGCAAAGAATAAGTTAGTAAATACTTTAAGAAACAATGTACAAATATATAATCAGAATCCTTCCTCAATTATTTCCCCCCTTGGAATTGCCTATGTTTCTCATCTTTATGGAGAAGGAACATTAATACTTAAAGAGTTCCCATTGCAAGATTTTATCACTTATAATGAGCTGTGGGTGAAACAGACCCTTTTCCCTTCCAAAGGACAGGCTCTAACTTTTCTTATGGTTGACTATTTGAAATAAAATCAAAAGATTGGTGCCCATCCCCCCGAAAAAGTCTAATTAGTGTTCCTCTATTGGAGAGGAAGCTGAGCATGCTGCTCCACCACTGCCAAATGAAATTAAGGCCCAATTATTGATAAATGAAGAGTGGTTTGTGCTGGAGCCTGGCCTGGAGTCGCGGAAATACATCTGTCATTTGGCCTGCACAGGAGTCATTCATGTGTGACATAGCATCCTGTGCATTTATCATGCATCTGTAGATTTTTGTTTTAATTCAGTTAGCTGTCTAACTAGATTCGGTCCTGGATGCCTCGAATGGAGTCAGGATTTGGACTGACAGATGCAATTCTAGTCTGAAATGGTGTGTGACAGCACTAGCTATCCTGCATATTAATTATTATTGAAACCATTATAGGCAGCCGCTTTTGCACTAATGGTCCATTCCGTTATCTGTTTTGTGGCTTCTATGGTTAACAATTGCCCAGTTGCTCCAGGGCAGGTAGGAGACACACTAGATCAATGGACCATTGTTGTTCAGTGCACTTACTATTACCATGGAAATTAGAATGCAACTGCTTGAAAGGCAGGAGTGAAATGCCCCTGTCTTACCATTATGCAAATTGCAAATTTCTATAAATGGGTAAATGGGGGAGATACTTTTCATAAACCTTAACTAGGTAAAAGAGTTTATTAAGTCCATTGTCAAAAACAAATTGAAAACAAACATTTGTTAAGTTGATAAAAAAAAAAAGAAAGAAAAAGAGAGAAAGAAAGAAAATAATTGTCTGTAGGGTTGTTCCCTTCCTCACCCTCCAAACAAAGCTTAGTTTGGTGGCATGCTAAGGTTTAATTTAAGGTCCCCGTCATTTTATCACTATTTGTACAAAATGTTGAAAATAACTGTCACCTTCAAAAAGAAGGTAGTAATGCAATTTTTGTCCAAAGTTCTGAGAAAATGTTGTGTAGGCAGGACTTTAATGAGACCAATCCCGAGGCCAACCGTTCTGCCTTTAGCGCGCGCTTTTCCTACGTTATTTACATACGTTACATTGTCCTGTTTTCACTGTCCCACTCCCAACACTTTCTTCTTTTAATCATCCAGTGAACTTTGGAAAACTCTACAAAAACTCTCCAGCCACTGAGAATTGACCAAGTAAATGTTGCTGAAATGTACAGTGTTTCTTGCCCTTTGCTTATCAACCTCATGTGACATAAGTGGTGTGACTCCACACTGTAAGTTCTGCTTCTGGACAAACCTGAATTACACATTTCCACCCCTTAAAGAATTTGTAAAGTTACTGAGGACTTTCATAATGCAAAATACAAAATGGTAGCACAATGAAATGTACTATTTTGTATTAAGTAGAAAATTAATGATAGAGTTAAACTAGGGTGATGAATTTGCATGTTTTCAAAAGATTCATATTGTTAAAGGACATTTCCTATTGGTATTTCAGGCCCAAAAGAACTTCTACTTTCCTAAAGAATTAAAAATTTCCAACTTAGAATAAATGCTTTTTCATCTCTGGATGTTTGAAAAGGAGTGTTTAAAAGAGAATCTGGCTTCAATTTAAAAGTTCAATAGCTTGATTATGATACTGGGTTACAAGATTTTGGTTGTTAAAGATCATTTTGAATAAAAGCAAATTAGAAAGTAATGATATATCTTTTATAAATAGATCTTCAAATATTAATAGTCATAATATTCAGAAAATATACGTAAATTTTGGCTTTACAGTTTGGAAGCTATTATCATTTTTTGTGTGTGATTAGCTACTCTAATTTATAATGTTTCCCTCACTGCTTTATTTCTTTCAATAGGTTTTTTTTATAAGACTCCAAAAACTTAATTATGGCTTATGCAAATATCATTTGAGGGAAAAAAGGGTAATATTAAATCTTTAAAAGCATTGTTAGGTTAAATGCTTGGAAAGTCATCGTAGCTTTAAATGGCATTCAGAGGAAAAATGGAACAAAGGTAGAGAGGCTTCTCCCAGCTTTCCCATTCCTTTCCCATCCCTTCCTTGAAGCTATTTACTTGGATCGAGTTTTCCCAAATTCTTAATCAAAGGTGAATGCTTCAGAAAGCTAAGGAAAAGGGTTTTTGCTTCTGACTATGTACAGAATAAGAGCCAACCTAAGCCCTGAGGATGCCAAAACCACTGAAAATAACCTGCATGAAGACTGCAGCTACATCTTCATAGGCGTAATGCTGAAGTATTTCTGTTCCTTTATTGAATCATCTACATTTTCTCTACAGTGACAGGAATCTCCAATAGTATGCAAAATTTAAAGGAAAATACACAAGTGATTTGTGGTAACAATCACGTTTAACTGACCTGGCAAACAAAATCTTTAACCTAGGAAGACATAAAGTTGGACATCAACTTGGTGTTTTTCAACTTCCCATAACCCACTGGGTACTGCGCTTGAACAACATAATGTTCTGCTTAATGTTATGAAGGCTAGTGAGGAAAAATAAGAATAAAAATAATGATTGAGGAGTGTGGGAGTGAAATGGCAGGAAAAAGCGCAAAGCAGTGGTCAGGAAGAGAAGGGGCAGGGGTGATTAGGTCTCAGGATTCCAGCATGGTGTTTCTCTAAATTCCTGCCTTAGGATACTAGGATTCTGTGAGCACTCACTGAATCTAAATGAAATAAAGTGTGGAGAAGGGAAAGTTTTTCTACTACCCTCTTAAGTTTAGTATCTGGGACCTGCAAATGAAACTTTACAAAAATTAACAGGAGAGGAGTTGTAATTTTTATTAATATGTATATGCATAAGTGTTCACAGAAAAGAAAGGAAACTCGCAGCCAGTACTGATACAGGGGAAAGAAATTCCCAGCCTGTTAGTTGTCTGATAAGAATTTGTGTTCTCTAACCTCAAAGAATGAATTCTAGGAACAATGGAAGTTAAAAAATAGCATTGGCTAGGGAAAGAACTCTGTCTCAGAGAGACAGAGGGGGCCCATGTGGGTTGCAGAAGACTCTTCCATTTTAAGGGATTTTTATAGAGAAAAACAACGAGGTGAGGGAGGAGTCCAAGGTGGGGAAAATAGGAAATCACAGGTGGGCACAAAATGGGACAAAACTATGTTCAACTATTAAGATCACAAACATATTGCTCAGGTAACATTGATTAAGTGGGGACCAAGTGGGGAAGCAAGTCTTGTAGCAAGCAGGAGTGATAGTGAAGAGGGACCTTTCCGCAGCTCTTCCCACTTCCCCAAGGTGGTAGGTACCTATTTAGGGTATCAGTCACTGTTGTTTACCCTTAGGGGAGGTGAGAGCCTTTATTTCATCGTTTGCCTTGAGGTCTGCCCCCCAGCAGATGAGCCTCCCCCACAGTTGCAATGAATGCCATCTTCTGCGCTGGCTCCTTCAAGGGCCCAGCCCTGTCTGGCTGCCTAAATCATTTCTACCCAACTTAGCTGTCTGTAATAATACGATCCCCTTCATCAGAGTGGGTGTCCTCCAGCTGTTCAAGCTGGAGTCCTTTCCTACGTTTCTTACTCTCCTTTGTTAAGAGTTAACCTGTCTTGGTCAGCTTCTCTAACTAAGGCCCCTTACCTCTTCCAGCTAATTCCCCTTTCCACTTTCTCTCCCTGCCTCACTGAAGCCAGTTCCTGTAAAATCAATCAATCAATCAATTTGGGGGCTTATACCATTTTGAGTTAGGAAAGGGATTTTGTCTTCAAAGAAACATAATTTATGGGGAAGTGACTAGGAAATATATCGGGAACTAATGAAAGACAGAGGCGCTTTCAATAAGATCTGCCCACATGAACTCATCTCGCTGTTAACCTCATCGCTATCTTTGATAATGGTTACTCTGCTCTTTCTGGTAAGAGAGAAACGTCCTCAAGGGGGAATTTGAGGTACCTTTCTCAAAGGGAAATTTACATCTTGTTTTTAGGCAAATAAGATAGAGACACAGAATTCTTCTCTGTTGATTTTCAGTTACTCTTACCTCAAAATAATCCTTATGCCAAATTGGCATGTTTGGGGATGGCATATTCTGATCTGCTTCTACAGGCCATACTATGCTCCTAAAATTAAATTTAAATACTTTCAGTTAAATGGTATGTCTTTCATTCTCAGATTTTCTTTGCTATATTTTCAGTTTTTAAAAATCCCTTCTTTCATGAAAAGATGTATAAAATTGTGTAACATTCTACCTGCCGTGTCTTTACCTGCCAAAATAAAACTTTAGTAATAAAATGCTTTTTATTGCATTTATCAAGTACTTGGAAATAAGGTAAGGCACTGTGTCCTATTAACAATGGCCACACCTAACAGAGTCCCTGCTATGCCTCTGACAGTATGTAGAGATGGCCATATATATTCTAACACTCACATTAATACTAGCAGATAGATCGTATTATTCTGATTTAATTAATGAAAATAACAGGGTTAGGAGATATTAAGTTGCTGGCTCAAGGTACCACGAGTAGAGGGTGACTGTATTATATATTGTTTATACAGAACAGTCTTTCAAATGAGAGAGGTTAATGTGAACAGTCCCACCAAGGTAACAGGTATAAGGGAGCCTTTCTGGGACAACAAAGCTAATAAAGTCACTGTGCGGAGCAATTTCATAAGCTGGATTTAAATCAGCTTGTATCTAAAGTCCATGCAGGTCTTTGTCCCTGTAATGGCCACCTCTGCAAGTTTCTCTATTTAAAGATAAGAATATCTGGAGAAACTGGATTCACGGGGTTGTATGAAACCAGCATATAAAAAAATAATTCCGTCAAGCTCTCTTTAGGGTTATTTGTATCGTAGAATGTCTACCCCGGGTGATTTAACAAACAGCTTGGGATTGACGAGATGCTGTATGCAGGTATTGGGCTCTGACAGCATTGCCTGGTAGATCCTGTTCTTAGGGGAGGCGCTGCGTTCCCACTGATACAAGTTAGATCCGCTCCATGGTTCTGTGGGATTTTGACTTCTTCCAATGGTGTGCTCAGGGCAAAGACAGGGTTGGACTACCTTGCAGCCCAGCAATGCAACCCCAGAAATGGGCCGTAGATTAATTGAATGCAGCCCTAAGGAAGAAAAACAGAAATTCAGCAATTATTAGCCTTGAGAAAGAGCCCTGTCTTATACAGTAGTTAATGCCTTGTACTTAACTTTCTTTCTGTTGTCTGGGAAAGTGCAGCAAAACTTACAAGCCTGCAATAGATAGGAATATTGTGAAAACACAGCTCAACTGCGCTAAATGTAAACGCTGCCTCGTCACTTCCATCACCCTATGGCATAATCATGCATACTGTTACACTTCGAGGTTGACTCCCAAGTCTCCCACCTGCACTGTGACCTGTAACTTATTAATTTTGAGAGAAAGGCTCTTTGCTTGCCAGAAAGGGCTTTCTATCTGTGAAAGAATATGTAAAATAGCACCAGGTGAAGAACGACTTTTTCACCCAGTCTTGAAACCATCACAAAGAGACAAATGTTGCTGCTTTTGCTTTGTGTGTGAATTTTTTTTTTCCACACAGCTCTATTCATTGCCTGAAACAATGCGACCAGTGTTGGCCAGCAAAGAATAGTGCTATTCATGCACCCTGTCCCCTGCACAGTGCCTACACTTGTTAGTTTTGGCTGCTCTGCGCTGCTGGCTGTTGGCAAGAAAGTCAGTCTCTGTTGCTGGATGGAGCAGGCAGATCACAGAATGAACGCTGGCAGCAAGATTCCCAGATAACCTCATCTCCTCTAGAAAACTCATGTTGACATAAACCTGGGCTTTGAGGGGTGTCTTGGAATTCCAAGAACTTGGCCCAGGTGTGAGGGCAGGTGGCTGTGGTACCATTCTAGTCATCCCCAGCCTCCTGCCACAGCTACATGTAGTTTGGGGGATTTAATGTCTGGTTTAGGAACCAGGCACCTGACTTACAATTTTGGCTGCAGGGCTAACTGGAAGTAGGACCTTGAGCTAGTCTCTTTAGCCGGCCATTTGGAAATTCTGGTCCTTCCTCAGTAAAGATGTGTCAGTACCACCACCCTCATGGGATTCTGTGAGATTCGAAGTATTATGCTGTGATGAATGTGAAAATAATGCTAGCAATTATTTCCATCAATGAAAGACTGGTGTAGTGATTGCTGTGCCTCCTAATAGCCTGGTTTGGGCATCTTTTTCTTGGTATAAAGTTAAGCATTGTAAAATTGTGGACAACGTCCCTGTAGTGAGGGGTAGATGGGGGGTGGAAAGAAAGGACCAGCTTCAGAGCTGAGCTGTGCTCAAAGCAGCAGAGCTAGAGAATGTTTTCCACAGGGAGGAGGGTGTCCATTGGCCCAGGACACTCCATCTCTCAAGGACACAAAAGGAGACTGATTTGCTTTCAAGGGCTATCATCCTAAGGAACAGATCTGTGAATGTATGCTAGAGATGGTCTCAGCATCCTCTTTACTATCTCTCCATGCTCAAGTGAGTGCTGCACAAACCTGGACCCAATCCTGACCTTTAATGTTCTTTTATTTTTCTTTTTTATAGTGAGCTGGAATCTTTTTACTCACTCCACTTCTAGGGGTAAGCAAATGTCAAGTACAGGCAACCTTTCAGAAATTTGTAGGGACTCTGGGATCCCCCAGGGCAAGAAATCTGCAGACTCAACTCTGGAAGACCTAAGAGAGTGCCCTGAAGACTGCTATGGTCTTACTATGTATGATGGCTTGTGTCTGGACACTCCCCCCAAAAGCCTTATGGGGTAACCAGGGGTGGGCTTTTCAGAAGCAGCTAACTCTAAAGTTTGTAATTGATTCATAGTCCAATACTGGAATTCAGGGTGTGAGTGCTACAAATACCCCAGGGTGGGTAGCCTGCATACACTATAAGCCACAGAAAGAGATTTGTCACTCTCTCTCCCTTGCTGCTTTTGCTGCCTTCTGCCAGACAGGAATTGCTGACTTCTGTGAAGCCACCCTGCCTTGGAGCCAGCTGATTATGGACTGAAACCTCTAGGAACTGTGAGCTAAATAAATCTTTCCTCTTAACTATGGGTGTCAGAAGTTTTGTCTCAGTAATGAGAAAGGTAACTAAGACACTGTGTTATTAAGGTTAGTACTGCAAAGAGACTGTGACTCTCAGTTAAAGTAAAATCCAACATGGGTGTGTGGCTGGAGAGAGACCATCTTTCAAGTTCCTTCCAATTCAAAGCGCTCTGATCTTTGAAGTTTTCTTTGCAAGAGACATGTTTAACTACCTTGCTGCCTTCTGTGAAGATGCCACCACAAAAGCAGACACACTTGGCACCAATTTCTTTTGGCATGATTTAGACACTTGTCCTATTGTTCTGGTATTGATGCATTAGAGTCTGCAGATGCACTACATGATGCTTGAAGAGTGCTGATCACAAGGACAATTTTCTGGTTTATGTATTTCACAGAGAAAAGATAATATATCCTTGGTAAATTTAGACATGTAGCCAGTACTTCTAAGAACAGCCAACTTCACTTGGTGTAATCATATAATTAGAAGATATTACTGCAGTTCATAAATGGAATTAATTAAAATTTTAATTAAATTTTCAAAAGATAATTTAATAAAAGTAGGATTGATTATAAAATTATCAATGAATTTACAGATTCATTTGAGACATTTGTCTTTGTCACTTTTAAATTTCATTGAAATCTGTTAAAAGTGATGGCAGGTAACACTGAAATAGTCACCGCATTGTTTAAAGAGGCAAATGGTATGTACGGTGTATCTTCATATCCTTCATTTGCATAGTGAATTTTATCATTTGACTCTAACAGTGTCCTAACACAAACTGACAGAAAAATAAGACCTCTTCCAGTATTGATTCTGAAATAAAAATCCTGTCCAATTACATTTTTCATGAAAATATAAAACAAGGATTTTAGAGAAACTGAGGGTTGAGGTGAATTCAGTGATGCCTGATTTGAAAGACAGTCATATAACTGACATAGACCAAGTCCTGATTCTAGCAGACAATGGCAAACAGGACTAAAATTTTTCAGAAATAAAAGCACTGGGCCAGTAAAAAAGACCTAGTTTATATGTTGAATCCGCTGTACAAAACATGAGTAACAATATTTGCATTAGATGTGCTTCACTATGTCAGTAAAGCAAGTATAGTTTTTGGAATGTTTGGTGATTTTCATTTCATTGATGCAAAGGGCATCAAATAGGAATAGTCTGAAAGTCATCCATTCCTTTTTTTGTTCATTTATTCATTATACAATTATGGTACTGGAGCCTCTCTTTAGGAGTTGGTAATAATATACAGTAGATATGATACGGTCAGCAGATTTACCCATTTCTACACTCAAAGTAAAATCACTATCCAATCAACTTCTCACCACCTCTGCAGCCGCTATTTCAGCTTCTCACTTTCTGCTTAAACAATGGCATTAGCTTTCTCATTGCCACCTGTTTCTATCTCTTTTCTAGCAGAATAACCAAAAAGGATTCTTCTGAAATGTAAGCAGGAGCATTCAAAACTGGTAAAGTGCTTGCCTAGCATGTGCAAGGTCCTGGGTTTAAGCCCCATTCCTACAACAACAACAACAAAACCTCCCAGGGGCATTACCTTAGTTACTGTTTCATTGCTGAGACAAAATAATGCATGTTCAAAGTTAAAGGCAGAAAGGCTTAGTTAGCTCACAGTAGGTAGTGGTATCAGTTCATAGTCAGCCGGTTCCAAGGCAGAGTGGCATCCCATGGGAAAAGCAATACATGGTGTGGAATGTAGAAGGCACCACGCAGGAGGCAGCAGCAGCCTGTCTTCCATCTTTTATTCTTTTCAGACTACAATCTTTTTCAGCAAAGCCACCTGCACCCAGGGTGGGGTTTCTGTTTGCAGTAAATCCATTCGGCCACTCCCAGAGCTATGTTAATTCCAGTCAGTAGGCTAATTTAGTACCACACACCCTTAATCTCAGCAACACACACATTAGATCCAGCAAGCTCTGAAAAAAACCCTACCTATGAGGGCATAAGACTTTCAGTTGGGGAGCATCCAGCTACAAACCATAACAGGTATTAACCCTTGCTCATAATAGCATTTCATGTGCTTTTAGTGTCCTGAAAAGCCCTCTGTTATCCTACTTAACTCTCGCTATGACCCCATCAGCCACCCCTCCCATTTTGTTCCTTCTCCCTAAATATCATGCCTGCTTCACTAGAGGTTTGTGCCTGTCTCCTAGACATAGCCAAGACTTGTGTCTTCATCTCGCTCAGCCCTCCTCTGGTCAAGCCTTTGCAGCTGGAAGGGCTTCCCAGCCCACCTGATCTCATTCACATACTTTCTTACATCTCCCTCCCCTCCCTCACCACGCTTCATTTTCCTTCTTACTATATGTCCTCTAAAATACAAGCTCCATGCAAGAAGTATCTCTGTTCTATGTAGTATTATATCTTCAAGGCTCAACAACCATGTGTATGTTAAATAATTGAAAGCATCATCCTGATCTTATCCTTCTAACTCACCTGGAAAGGAAAATAGGGCAGAATTTCCATAAAGAAGTAAGAAGAGTCATGGACATAGTCATAAGGACCAGTTGGGTTTTTTGAGGAGGTTAAGACTCAAACTATGAGAGGAAGTCAGGTCAAGAGTTCCAGAAAGGGGCAGTTGTATCCTCTTTCTACTCATCTACTTACTTTTTTTTCACTCTACTCACTTGTCACTGTCCCTGCCATTTTAATTCTTGGAGATGCGATATCTAATTCTGACAATAATTTGGAATTAATAGCATGAAAAAGTTCTTTTCTACATGAATTTGGGAAAAGTAGACAAACTATATTGCTATGCATGTATTTAGACATGTTTCTAAAAACAACTATGCATAGCTCAAACATGGCACTACCTTATGAAAAATTCATTATAGGCCTCAATTTTGTCATTTTGCAAATTCCATAGAAAGTACATATGTAACGCAGACAGTAAAGCCTGGGCTATATGGTACAGCCCATTGCTCATAAATCGTATGGATACATACTGTGTTACTACATGGAATACTATAAAAATTATAAAACAATCATAAATACCTGAGTGTCTAAATATCAAAAAGGTACATTGGGAATACTAGATAACAGGAACTTTCCTGCTTCTTTATAATGTTATCGGATCATAATCATATACGCAGTCCACTGTCATTGACTTAAATATTACGCAGCATATGACTGTACATAATTGTATTTTGGAGAAACTAAAGATTATAGAACAATCTTCAGTCCCACCAAGAAATATTTTTACAAATGAACTTGAAATCCTGGGCCATGGATAGATGAAAACAAAAGTCAGGCCCAGGATTACAAGACACAGGAAAACACAAGCTAGGGTGACGGTAAACGGCGCCACCAGACACAGACAAACAAAAGGGCTGGGGCCCAAGGGGCTTCAGGTAATAGATTAGTAGAGGGCTATTATAAGATAATATATTAAAAATGAGTAAAGAAAGAAATGAATATATCAGAAAAGAATAAGACTTCTGAGTAATGAATAGTTCCTTTGAAAATAGCTAAATTGAATTTCTAAAACTGAAAAATATAAATATTAAATGAAATCCATAGTACGTAGCTGAACTGAGACTTCAACCATTGAATATTTTCCCAAAATGCGCTACAAATAAAAATAAAGGAAAATATTCAAGTGTAGTTAAGACACATCAGAGGAGAGCTCCAGTAAGAGTGATGAAAGGAAAGAATAGAAGGGGTAAAGGAATTATGTGAAAATATATAAAACCCAGAGTCCTCCAGATGTGATGAACAACATGCAATCTGAGGACTAGGTTTAAGCAGAACTAGGAAATATTTGGTTACATCTTACAGAAATATGAAGATAAACCTAAAACATAAGAGTAATATGAGAGAAGAAACAACTTTGAACACCCATACTAACTGTAACATTTTTAGTAACAATGAGAGTAAGCAAAAGAAAATGGAATAACACTTTCAGAGGATGGAAGTTACTGTCAACCTTGACTTTTACATCTAACTATGCTATCATTCATAAATAAGAGTGAAATAAAAAGACTGCCAGGTAAAACTGAGTGCTTATCAATATTAGACCCATGTTGGAAGCATAAAAGAAGGATGTACCTCATGAAGTAAAGATTTAATTCCAAAAGGAAATAATGAATATAAGATTATGAGCAAAGACTAAATGTGGTGGTGCATGCCTGTAATCCCAGCATTCTTGGAGGTTGAGCCAGGAGAACTTCAAGTCCAAGCCAAGCCTAAACAACTTAGTGAACCTCAAATTCAAAATAAAAACTAAAAATGACTGGGAATGTAGCTCAGTTGAGAGGTCCTGTGTTCAAACTCTTGCACTAAAAGAAAAAAAAAAGCCTAGAAAACATGTGGGTATGTGTTAACAACTAATGATTATATGGACAGTGATAATATTTAGGATAAATAATTCGCTAGACTATAAAAATTAGGTGGAGCTAAAATACTGGGCAAAATAGCAAGAAAAGTAGGAAGAGGGAGGTCACAGAGAAAATGTTCTAAGACATTTGTCATTTAGAGTAGAATAGTAAGATCAGTTAATTTTAGACCCTGTTAGGCCAGGAGGCATATTAATAATTTAAGGGTAGTAATTAAAGTATAAAAAAGTAGTTTATGTCCTCCAACACAACAGAAAGAACATGAAAACAAAGGAAGCTAAACCACTTCAAAGTTCACAGAGAAGAAATAAAAGTCACAGGAAAAAATACAGTAAGGAAGCAAAAAGTAAGATGGAAAAAGGCAAAATCCACATGTAATTATAATAAATTTCAGCCGAGTGGAATGATGTCAGCAGCGGCAGGAAAAGTGCACTTCATCTGGAAAATTAAGGGGATGGCTGGGTTAGACAGGCAACTAAAATACAGATCAGAATGCCCCTAGCAGCTGTAACACCTGTGATGATGACGTATGTTTCTGCACATCTATATTTATATATCTACATCTAAATATTTATTTATATGTATTTCACATGAACTAAGAAGACAGTAAAACCCACTTTTTCCCCCGTGAGAAACAATGTGTTCTAAGGATACAGGTCTACAAAAAGAAAACAGCCCAGTAGCATGTGGTCCAGCTACATTAAAAGAGCGTTCAGTGTAAGAATCCAGGGTTGGAGGCCATGACGCAAAGGACAGCATAGTGGAGTTTCAAATTTTAAGAATGAGAAACATAACAAGATGGGTTGAGATCAAAATGGTAAAATAAATAAAATAAACCGGAAAAAATAGCTGGCTACATGTAGAAGAGAGGCAGGAATCTCAGCCTCAAAAGAGCCCTGGAAGGAAATGTGTAAACAATTCCATCACTCTCTCTCTCATTTCAGTCTGGAGATGTCTTGAAACACTTTGAAATCTGCTCTCCCAGGTTTGTTTTTCCTCCCCACCCCACCTTGGGAGGAACAGAGCGTGATGTCCTGTCACTTTGATGCCTCTCTCTACTCAAATGGCAGAAACCAACCAGGTGAGTTGTCATAACTTAGATGAGGCTGGGATAAAAATACACCTTGGAAAACTTGCTTCCTGATGACAGACTGAGAGCAGCTCTTTTTGATTTGAGTGATTTGGAACTTAAATTTGTGCCAGACCATATGAATGTCTTAGAAAAGAGATTACACCAGGGATGTAAGGGTTTTTGTCTGTCTTCCTTCAGAACTCTTTGACTGGTGGTGGGTGACCTTGCCTAGTACCCTAATTTAAAACTGTGTGTGAAGACAAACAGTTGACTCTTATTTAGTATTCACTTCTGGATTTATTTTTAAAAGGGGCTTGAAAATTTCAGAGTAAAGGGTCTTAATCAGCCACAGCATCTGAGAGTATAGGTATTTCATGGTTTGATCTAATCCTTTTGATCCCATGGAATGCAAAAATGAAAAAAAGAAATGACTTCTTGGCAATTTTAAGCATTACAATTTTAATAACTTTAGCCCCAAATCTGAGATCTTGGTCTTAAGTTGGAGAAAACTGTACGAACTGGCTTTCAGTGAGTCTAGCTTCTCCCAACTTGCAAGAAGATGGGGTATCAACAGATAGTAAAGGCACGAAATCATTTGTGGCCATGGTAAGAGGCAGTTTTGCATGTCTGTTGGTGGGAAACCACAACTTAAATTGTTCAGATACAGGGACACAAAGAAATCATAGTGCTTTTAGAGGATGCCACGAAATATTTTCAAAAATCCATTTATCACTCCTATTGTAAACAAATATTACATTTATATTAAATAAAGTAAATGTCAATAGCTAAGCGTTAGTAGGCAGCAATGGCTCATGAAAAATCAGGTAAAGCAAAACAGAAAACAAGTTACTTGTTGACATTTGCATATGTATGGAACTTGCAAGCCCAAAGCCGTATGATTCCCAGACTGAAGCACTATTCCTTGCTATGGATGAATAGTGTCATGTACGGTACTATAATCTACTGTATTTTGTTTATCCATTTATCTTTTGATAGATGTTTGGGTTGTTTCAACATTTTGCCTGTTTTGCATCTTCTAGCTTTATTCACTGCATTTTTTCCATTTGAACTGGAATTAAGTCAGGAGCAAAGTCTTAGAGGAGGCTGGGAGGTTATGTCCATGACTTGTGGAGAGACCCCAAGTGCCTGGTGAAAAGTCAGGGCCCAACCTTGTGCAGTCAAGGTGACACTTGCTGCAAAAGCCAAACAAAAGACTAGAAGTTCTAGCATGACTTCCACATGCCCTATATTCCTACACATTTCCATGCTATTCCTGCAATAGTTTTAGGAAGGAAAGGGGTGTTGCCATTTCACAGACCTGTCCTCCAGGGAGTAAAGGGAGGCATAGGGACCCTCAGGTAAATACTGCCTGACAGAGACATGCTACATTGTCATCTATACAAACTATTTATGGTGAAAATTTCCAAACATGCATAAAAATAGAAAGGCTAGTCAAACAGACTCCCACACATCTATCACCTAGCTTCAACAATTGACATCTGTGGTTCTTATTTTATCTATTCCCCTACCATTATTTTAAACCACTTTTTGTTTTTATTGGTTCTTATTTGTTACTGGGGTATTTTAAAGCTAATTCTAGACAGAATGTCATTCCACTCATGTATTTTTGTATTACTTTTTAAGTATAACTACAATATCATTATCAGATCTTCACAACACAACAGCTCCCAAATACTGTCAATTTGTGTTCAATTTCTCCTGATTGCCTTAAGCAGTCCTTTTTTATGGTTAGTTTTTTCCAATTAGAATTTAAATACAATTCTGTCACTATTGAAATATGGTTAATATACTTTTGTTTCTGTTTGGATATATAATCACAGGAAGTCCCCAACTTATGAAAGAGTTCTGTTCTGAGAGAAGATTCGTAAGTCAGATGTATCAGTAAGTCTGAAAGACAAAGCTTTGCACTTCCCAGAGGTCCCCTCCACACCACCGCTGCTTTTCCTCTTGCTTCTGGACATCCTGGGTTCTGAGTGAACACTGCACTATCACACTGTACAGTGAGCACAGAGCAGCATGACTGCAACAATGTCCAGCAGACAGGTGAGCTATTTCCATGATTTGTTTGCATCTATGAATGTTCATAATGCCAGGTCCCTTCATTATCTATGAAAGTTTGCAAGTGTAATGTTCATAAGTTGAGGACTTACAGTATTTTCCTCTTGTTAGTAGATTTATTAAATAGAGAAAGGAGTGTATTGTCTGCAAGAACTGCTGGATTTTCCTGGTTGTAACTTTTTTGGGTGTCATTTAATATATTTTCCAACCATCCAGAAATCACTAGTTTAAACTAGGGACCTGGTTAGACAAGTAGGCATTTTGGTGGAGAGGGCACAGAGATACTTTACAGGTGGTACTGCCTCATATTCCAGACAACTCAGATCAGGTACATCAGGGACATTTTTATCACATTTTCCTCCATATTTAGATCGATATGTGACACTGCTGTAGGATGAAAAAATGGTCCCCAAAACTAAAAAATACCTACATCTTCATTCTTGGGACATGTAGTGTTGTCTTATGCAGAATAAGTAAGTCTCTGTAGTTACGTCTTGATTATAGACAGTGGAATCAGATATTATCCTGGATTATTTGGCTGGGTCTCAGTTGCCCTGATGTGTATCCTCAGAATAGGAAGCAGGGAGATTACACACATGCAGACAGGAGGAGGCAATGTATGCTTGGTGATGCAGCCACAAACCAAGGGATGCGAGCAGCCATCAGAAAGTGCAAGGGAAAAGTAAAAGACTCTCCCTTAGAGAATCCAGGGATAGTGAGGCCTTGATTTTCACAAAGAGAGACTCATTTTGGACCTTTGGCCCCCAGAACAATCAGAAAGTAAATTCCTGGTTAAAGCTCTCAAGTTTTTGGCAATGTTAGGGCAACCAGAGGAAGCTGATACAGTATGATCTGCTTAACCCATCCTTAAAAACTTTCCCACCAACTTCTCAATAATAATTTTGGCTGCTTTCATTACCTTTCCCTAGACTAGTATTCCACTAAGGAGTGGAAAAGAGTGGTTTCCAGTTCTTTTATTTTTTTCTGTCTTTATTACACATGACTCCTTTGCTTTGGGCAAGTAAATCTCTCTAGCATTAACCATGTGGCAGACTCTGTCATGAACCACATTACCAGAACTGACTTTTAAAAGCAAAAGTATCACCCCACATTAACT
Source organism: Dinomys branickii (assembly GCA_004027595.1). Classification (NCBI taxonomy): domain Eukaryota; kingdom Metazoa; phylum Chordata; class Mammalia; order Rodentia; family Dinomyidae; genus Dinomys; species Dinomys branickii. The sequence goes on from PVLD010007579.1 coordinate 60,132, forward strand.
CTAAAGCTTCTCATTTGGTATTTTAAATCAACACTGCTCCTTTCCCTATGACTCTATTCTTTCTCCAGGCCTTGTTTACCATTTTATGATATTTATCAACGGGTAAATCTCCTTCAACAGACTACGTGCAGGAGTTATGACTTATCTCTGCAGCCCTGCCTTTCCAAGCCACACATATAATAGAGATTTAAACATAATTGGCAGTAAAGTTCTCTTTAGTGAAAGAAAATAAACAGGATAACTCTTCCCTCTCCCCTAACCCGAAGAATTAAAAAACGCCCATGCTCTATATCTAAATAAGTATAATTAATCATTTTGTTTCACTTTTTGCAGTAAAGGACTCTGGGTAAAAGATTCCAAATTTTAAAAAGATGTAAGATTTAGTATGCATCTCAACCCTTAAAAGTTTCTCTTTTTGAATACATCTAATGATGATAAAGGTAAGCAGGTGTTTGAAAACATACTGTTGTGGAGTACCAACCTGGCAGAAAACCTGTAGCTTTTATAATGGGAACATAATCCAATTGAATTTGTAATTAGCACTTTTGAAATATGCTCATTATTATTGTTATTATTAGCTACAAACTATGCAGCTTTGGCTCACACCCATTGGAATTTTAGGGTGTGAATGTAGCCAGAAGCACTCAGTATAGAACCCAATAAAAGAAATGTTGCAGGTTTTACGGAAGTAATTTCAAGTTAAATATCCAAGCAGGGCTATCACCTAGGTGGAAATTATTTACTATTCCAAGACAAAGAAAATGTACAGCTCTCTAAATGATGCCCTGGTGATTTGAGAGAAATGAATACACCCATGAATGGAATGTGTTTGGGAAAGAATGGGGAAAAAGGAACAGTCATAGCTGAGGAATGTGTATCCTAGTGACGCAGAGAGCATTGCAGAATTTAGGGACCTGTCTCCACTGAGCTTCTGGAGAAAGCTACTCAAAGCACTTTCCTTCCCAGCTAAGGTTGCCTTCTGACCAAATCTTTCCTGGTAACTTCTGTAGGAAAAACAAGTGGATACCCAACAAACTTGCAGTTCACTTTATCACAATATATTATCAACTAATCTTCTCAACAACAGAAAAAACACAAAAACCAAAAATCCAAAGACAAAAAACAAAACAGGCAAACAACAACAACAACAACAACAACAAAACCACCAATAGAAGATTAATTGTATGACTAAATTTGCGTGTCTGTATATGGGTTCATATATTTACACTTCGAAGATACCAATGGATAAAGCAATAACCACTGTTGAGACCATGTCACCTTGTCTGTAGATTAGTTGTGACTGTACTATTTTTTATGCTAATTGGTGTCTGTTTGTTAGTATGTTTTTGTACTTTTATTTTTAAAATATATATATATATATTATCAAGCATTTGTTGAACAAGTACAATGAATTGCATTTGGTGCTGCCAGAAAAATAGAGATCATTTGGTAAATTGGATACGTATAAGTACAGCATAGTATCATCTTCAGGATGATAATGAGGCAACATATGACTGAGTGCAAACAGTAACTATGGATTCAGTATTATTTGCTAAGGCAGGTGATGATGCACAGTCATCAGGTAAGGGCACAGATAGGAAGACAAGATTTCATTTTAGTTTAGGTTCTCATTCATACCTCCGCCTGGCTAGTAGAAAAGTTAGTATGTTCCCTTTCAGTTAGAGAGCTGGCACAAGTTAAGGTTCGGTGTTGATTTCATTTAAGGTTTGCATAAGGATGACCAGCACATTCGTTTCTTTAACTTAAGTAGGATTTGCACAACTGTATGCTTGGTATGAGGTCAGTAAATGTTTATCAGTGCCCAGTAATAGTAGACATTCAAGTTTAACAGTGCTCACTAAATATTTGAGAATCAATAACTTTGACTTTCTCGCTACTCCTATGCCGGAGAGTATAAAAAAAGCACATCAAAGATATCACACTCAACATTGAATAATGACTGAGTGAAATTCTAGAGGGGGGAAGCCATTTTAGTTACTGTCCTCCATAAGCCTCACAGCAGTCTACCCCCGCTCAATTGTATCTCTGTTAACTCTGTGTGCCTTTGTTGTATGATCCTTCCTGCGGGCAGAATTCATAGAACGTATGCTAAGTTGACCTGTATAATCATCATCCTAGATGTTGGGAGCACAATGACACTATTTAAGGAGTCAAAATAAACATGTACAAGAGCCACCTTGCCTTTCAGGTAACCTCATGCCTTGATCTCAAAGATGGGTCCTTACCTGCCACACTTCCGAAAAACAGTCTCACCTCCCACATGATACACTGTAGCTCCCCCTTTTTCTTCCAAGTTGTTAAACGCCTATGTTCCCAGTGGATTCCTAAAATATGAATAAGCACATGAGGCCTCAAGGATCTCAGGATTTTCAGAGGTAATTCAGCAGAGGGCTATCTTGTTAGAATAATTCACAGCCTAGATATTTTGATCTCACTGGTTTGGAGTGGAAAGTGAGGTAATGCTAACATGCAGGCAGGAGAGAGAAGCACTGTGGTTCTCAAACACCAGCAGGATTAGCTTCTGGTAACTTCTTAAAAATGCAGATTCTTAGGCCCTCTTGCAGACCCATTGAATCAGATGCTCTCATTGGCTGAGAAGAATGGGCAGCAACACCTACGTGTTTCAAGAAGCTTTGCAGATGATTCGGATACATATACTTCTACCTGAGAACTACTGGGCTAGAAAACTTGGTTTTGTATGAAGACATTGGGGCACTCCGAGGTACCCCTTCTGACCCTTTTCCTCCATCATACCTCAGTCTCACTCCTTGCTATTCCAATGGTCTCTCTCAAATATAATTAATTTCTTGTCTTACTTCCTCTTATTTTTTTGTATAACATATATATTGAGGGCAATGAGAGTACTAGCACAATTCATCCTAATATGATTAATGTTCACGTATAACCCTAACTTCATCCTAAGCCTTATATAGAATCTTTTTAAGTACATGGCAGAGTTCCTAGAACCTAGAGGAGTCAGAAATCAGAGTGCAGAGCATCCCTGCAGACAGTATGCTGCATATTTCTACTTCTAGAGATCAAATCAATGATGAGAATTATGTGGGGGGATGGGAAAAGCAATTGCCATATGAGAATTATGTGGAGAATAGAGGAAAGCTTCATGAAACAGGATAAAATTGAGCAAGGCTTAAAGCATGAACATACTTTGGATTGGGAGGGCGTACTGTACAGGAATGCTAAGAGCAGAGAAGCTCTACTTGTGTATCAAGAAAAGAGGAAGCAGAGCTCAGAAGCACATCAGTCTTATCAACTGAGCCCTCTTGAGGCACCTGATGTCTCATTAACACTCCAAAATACAAGATAAAGAGACAGATTTTTCATTTTCATTAATGCAAGCCTACGTTAGGGAAAGCTAGCATTTGATGGTTAGCTCAGCTGGCCACTTCAGCCTGTTACAGTGGCGGTAGGTATCAGCTGAGCTTAAATGATCCCAGGTAAATTAGTGGATCTTATGCTCTTTCTAATCTAGGAGGAACTTTTGACCTACTATGGAATCAATTATTGGAACAGGAAGAAAGAAAGCAGGGGTTGGGGGAGTCACTTGGTGGTAAAACATACACAGGCTTTGGGTTCCATCCCCAGAACACACACTTATGTACACATGCACACACGCATGCGCATATGGAAACTGGGAATTAAGACAGAAAGCTATAAGCTCAGAAGACACATAAGTTTGGCCATGTAATGTCATTTCACAGAACTTTACTTTGCTCTTTGTTATCATCTGGAATAATAATGACCCCACGGGAATTTCCTTAAGATTCAGTGAGGCCATGAAAACAAAGTGCCCAGAAGAGTGCGTGGAGCCTAGTACACCCTCAAAACTGTCAGCAGTGATTAAGGAGGACAAAGGCTACATATGCAGGAGACAGGGTGAAAGTAGGAGCCAATGGCCTTGAAAGAGCTGCTGTATCTCTGTGAGAAGGAAGTTGTGTGGTTGACGTCAAGAAGCAGGTCAAGTTCTCCACCTCTTTCAAATACCCCATCCTCAGCCCTCCCATTAGCAGCCTTGCACTCTTTATCTTTTTTCAGAAGAGTAGTCAATTACTGAGTCAATTTCACAAATACTGCTCAAAGCACATGATGGCTGATCTGAGACTATTTTCTGTAATAACATTAACATTTGCAAAGAGTCTAGGCCAGTCTCCCAACCAATACTTTAATTTTCTAATGCCTAGGTATATGAAAAATGAAAATGTTCAAAAGTCAAAGAGAAATGGTCCGGGGTTTAGTACACCTGCTCCACCCACCCCAACTCCCCACTTCAGTTGTATTCAAAACCTTAAATGGAAAAAGTGCAATCCAGAAGTCACATTTGACAGCTGGCTTACACATCCCTTCAAAGTGCCACATTTAGCCTTGACATTGTTCCTTGAGCACCGTGAAAGTAAAGGCATCAAGAAGCCTTTGGGGTCATTGCTCTGCGGATGTGCTTCCTTCCATGATTTTTTGGTTCTCATTTTACTTCTTATTACTTTACATGAAGCTGCAGCTCTGGGGACAACTGCACACCCACTGTAAACCTCTATTATTGATCATGTACTTACATGGTTGGCAGCATTTTATGTAAGAGGAATAAATGATAGAGTTGTTTCTTTCCATTAAACTATACTGTTATCAAGGGATTGAAAAACTGCCCTGAACATAGCAATTATTTTTGTAGGTTCTGTAATGCTTAAATATAATTGCCTAGCAATCTTGTATTTACTGTGTGGGCAATGGACAGCTAGCTTCATGTTGGCACCTTATAAAATGTAAGGACATTTAGCACGTCTAATTCTCTGTTGTATTCCTTCTCTTTCTGTGTTTCTATTTCCCTGATGCTGCATCCCCAGGGTGTTGCATATGTGGTTTGCAGAGACTTCCCAAATGCTGTGATATTTTTCCCTTCCACACTAACTCACCCATGGAGATTAGTAACTTCCTACTCAGTATGATGCGGGGCTTCCCAGGTTCCATCCGTGGGGGAAGGAGAGTGGGGTCTCTGAGGCACAGGAGAACTGCACGATTAGTGGAACTCTGAGAGTCAAGTAAACATGCCTGGTGAGCAAAGGGTCCACCTGGAGGAAGCTTAATTACAGTCCTAGGGAATTAGTCCTTCCTCAGCAGCAGCTGTCTCTGTCCACGTGTGAGCACACGTGTGCTCGCATGTATGTACACAAGCACAGGCTGCTTTCACACCCATCCATATGTGAATTCTCTCTGGAAGCTCATTTGCTTACCTCCTCACCTTTGTGGGTCAAACCCTGGCAAACTTAAACCATGTCCTTTCCGGTGTCAGTTCCCTGGACAAGCTTGCTCTGACCTTGCATTCATTTTTTAGGTCATTGGTAGAGTAAGCCTTGAAACTTTTAGAAGACCAAATATAATAGAATGATCCAAATAAAATAACTGGGAGCTTGCTGAAGATAAGGACAGGAACTGTGTGAGCTTTTTGCTATATGATAGAGTCTGGGGTCTTTAAATGTTCCATTTCTCCTTGCAGATGCCAAAGATTTGCACCAGAGGTTTTAAATGTGCTTTTATTGTTGACTTTCAGGGGGAGAGTTGCAAAGTACTCACTGCTAGATCTGATAGTTGCAATGAAGAGTCCAATGCATGGCTCTTTCTTATTACAGAATTGAGTTTTTTAACCTGTGAAGGAAAAAAAAAAAGGGACTGATGTCCTATTCCTAGGGAGTTCAGAGGATCTTGGTTTGGTGTAGGAGAAATCTGGGTTAGGCCTCAGGGCCTTTGAGAGCTTCCTAAGGATCTAGTCCTGTGCCTGCCTTTACTCATCTGAGATTCAGGGTGTTTTTGCTTGGCTGGGGTTCCAGCCCCAGGGGGGTTGTTTGCTGCCTTCTGTTCCTGGAAGTCAGAGCACATTTATCTTCTTTAGTCTAATCTTCCTTCTCTTTCATGCTTCTCTTCCAGTTTAGCAGAAGCATCCTTGGAATTCACCTCTCCGGTCTGCATTTGGCCTGGAGGAGCAGGAGAAGATATCTGGATAAGAACATGGGCCCTGCAGTCAGCTGCTAGAGGTTCTAGCCTGGCTCTTCTGTTTATCAATCCTACAGACAAGTCTCTTTTCATCTGCGCCTCCCAACCTACAACTGGAGATAGGGAAAGAACTGCTTCCAAAAACCAGCTACACCTTGAGTTTGTTGAATTGACATGAGTGAAAGACAGCGAAAGACAGGACATGGTCCTACTGTTTCCCGAAATTCTTTTAAGACTAGCTGTCCTCTCACATCCTCACAGATCTATATAGCGAATGCAATATCTGTCCTTTTCAATCTTGGCAATTGATTCTACTCCTAAGTTTTGTGTGCTACGACGCAACAGTAACAATAACAATAAGGATGACAATAATAGCATAAAGCTAGTGAAACATTCTTCTCTCAAGTTAGGGGAGAGAGGGGACCGGGTTGTTTTTCACATTAATAACTATCTTGCATGCATGTAGGTAGGCTTTTCCAAGTTGGTTTTCCTAGCTATTTGTCTTCATTTTTTTCTCCTTTCTGCGATCCTGCTCTCCAAGGACTTTCTTGTTATTTCACGAGGGTAGACCCCGAAACATGTACTTCCCCTCAGTCTTGCCTTTTGACTTTCACAGTCTGTGGACATTTCTTAGGATAATTCTTCCACTCTGGCAGAGATCCTCAAGGGATCAAAAAGAAAGAACTCAAGGAGAGGACAGAAATGTTCCTCTAGGATCATTCCTGAGGCTCCCAAATTCTCTTCCAAATCCTAACTGCTTGTCTTGTTTCCAGTGCAGACTGCAGGCCTGCTGAGGCCCCAGGGGCCAGGATATGGCTCTTAAAGCCTTTAACCCCATCAAGGTTAAGGTCATTTCTCTGGTCGGTTTAATTTTTCTCGTTCTGTTAATGGGGGTGACTGAAGCTGTTTAGAGTTAAAAGGAGTGCGAGTGTGGGAAAGTTGTTGCCTCAGAGGGCTGAGTACCAGGATTGGTAAATTCTCCAGCGTGACACTGCCTTATGACATAGATCAGCTGTTATTTTTCTAGCCTCAGAGGAAGCCTTGAAGAATCTCATTCCTGCAATTGTATTAAATTATCTGCCAATATTGTCCTTTCCACTCAGAGTACTTTCATTGAAATGTACGACCTGGGCTGCAGAAACAACAAAATCTCTTTAAAACTGTTGTCCCTTTGGATGTTTGATTTACCTTTTGGTTCTGCAACAAAATAACTTAATAATAAAGGGAGAGTAAAATTGTTGCTATAGCAACCCCCGGAGTAACATTAAAATGCCACACACACTCATCCTGGACACAGGGCTCTGAAAGTTCCTCATGGACCTCCCTACACTTCAGGTGCAGCCTCTCAGGTTAGGCTCTGGTGGCTTAAGGACTCTAGGATACTAAATTAAACTCATTTTATTTCCATCCCAAAGGGTTAATAGACCTACAAAATACCAAGAATTCTTATCCACTTATATCATTTTCAGAAAAGTCAGAAATGAATTTTATATGAGCTTAACCGTATGTTCAAATTGCTTGTATTTGAGTTGTTCTTCCAATTTTAGGTCTGTCCTCAAAAACAACAATAATCCCAGTTGAGGCATGAACTGCGCTTTGTTGAGTTCCATAGTCTTACATAACTTACACGGGGGCAGGGCTAGAAGATAAAACATCCTCAGAATGCAGTATTGTGGGAACACACATGTTTTTAATCTTCTATTTTCCAGAAGATGGCCAGAAGGGATCCCCAAGGGGTCACTTAGAGAAGCCTTTTACCACCTGGTAGGATTATAAACTGATTCACTGATTAAGATTATTATTATTAGGGTGAATGAATGACTCAGAGGCTATAGAAAAATTAAATTGGAAGCAGAAGCTGATTCTGAACATCATGTCATATCTTTATATAATAGGTATTCATGCATACATGTAAATATGTATATCACTGCTGGTGCATATTTAGCATAAATTTATAAACCAGATGCTGAGTATCAAGTAGCAGATCTGTGTATCCTGCTTCTTAGCTCATTCTATCTTGAATATTAGTACTGACATCCTAAAGGCAGAAACGACTATTGGAAAGCAATCACGCCAAACGTAAAATCAGTGGGGTTACAAAGTTATGCAGCCTAGCAGACTTGGGTCTGCCTATTTCCCTAGAAGAAAGCTTCACTAAGTGAAGCAGAAGACACTGGAAGAATAAAGCACAACTCATAAGCAAGTAACTCATAAAGAAATATGACTATTATCTAACATATGAAAAAGTCCAATTTCACTATGAAGCAAAGAGATACAAATGAAAATAAGTGTACCAGGATATGGAGTGGACATTGCTGCTCTGAGATCAACACTAGGCCCATCGCCATAAACAACAGGTGCAAAGTTCTCCATATGAGAAAGACCAGCAAGACAGACCCCGGCCCCAAATCACGGTTACATAAGCAGAAGCTAGAGAGGGATGGAAGCCGCTGGAAGCAGCACAGCAGTGTGGCAGTGTAACTCCTGAGAGGTGGCTGCTTCTTTCCCCAAGGACCATGGTGGAGTTGCCCTCTCCCCTCCAGTTCTGCTCGAGCTCAACAACAGAGGAGCTGTGCAGAAAATCGCTGGTTGAGACTGGAGGAGCTAATGGTAGGAAGGCTGATCTTCACTGCCCTGGCTGTACCTCTGCTTCCAGAGCAGGCACGTTTCCTGATCTGCTGCTGTACCTGTCTGATCAAAGGAGAGAACTGCAAGAGAGGCACAAGCTTGGGGACCCAGAAGCAACCTTCCCACCAACCTTTACTGCTAATCATGTGCAAGTTTCTAGTGGTAAAATGGACGCCAGAGAATATTAGGATTAAGATGCTCAAAAAATCAGGCAATGGGTCAGATGGCTCTGGCGTAGGTACTGACATGAGGTGAGAGATTGAGATTGAACCAGATCTCCCAGAGAAGGAAATATAGATGCTCCCTCATGACTACCAAAGCCCACAAGATTTTGCATTCATGTCTGGAAAGAACCAATACCTAAAAGCCAGCCATATAGATTTGTCAACACTTGCCATAGTTAGTTTACATCAGAAAAGTACCCATGCCCCACAGAAAGAATATTGCCACCATGGCCATGTAAGTAAGAAAAGTGCTGGTTCTTTTCCCTCACTCACTTTCTCTAATAAAATTGTGTGCTGGGTGGGCTCACTCCTCCACCATGAACTCAGATTATTTTGCAAACTTGTTGACTACTGAATTGTCATCTTTCTATCAGATGCATGCAGGAATAGACATAAATGAACAACATCCACTGCAACATTATTTACAAAAATAAAAAAGAGGGAACATAGTACAAGTTGGAAATCATTATGTAATTTAAAGATTTTTCCTATATTACATTCAGCCATTAATGTCAAGTCTTAAAGATGCTCTGCAATGCTCACTAAAAAATATACAGTAAAAATCAAACAGGATAATAGTTTCTATATATGAGAAATAGAAGAGAAAAAGCATATTGAATAGCAGAAAATATGCAGATATATCTGTAATGCCTAAAAGACCCAACAGGAGAAGTATTACAGGTGATAGAAGAATTTAGCAAAGTAGTAGCTAGGAGAAAAAAATCCAACATAAACAAATTTCATATATATGAATTAAAAGATATATTTAAGATATTAACAGTGATAACAGAACCTAGGCAAAAAAACTAAAACAAATGACAAAGCCTGTATGAACATTAAAAAACACTCCTGAATGATGAGAAAGAGGACTTCAAGAAATATAAAATCATTTAGCTTTTTGGATAGATAGGAATCAGCTCTCCTTCGGTTAATTTATAAATTTAATATCATTTTAACAATTTAGAAGAAAAATTATCTAGAATAGTCAGGCAATCCTTGGAAAAGAAGAGCAATGAAGATAGGAAGGGCTTCCTGGCTCTCCCACATCTGAAAACAGTACAGAGCCTTTATAATTAATGTAGAACAGGGTGAGCAGCTGACTAGAAACTCCAGAAATGTACCCTATTACATCTGAAAACTTAATACAAATAAAGGTAACATTTCAAATTGGTGGTGTAAAGAGGAACTTTTAAATAAGCGGTGTTGGGATAAGTAGATAGCCATATGGAAAAAGATAAAATTGGATCCATTTCTCACATTGTAAGCCAGGACAAATTCCAAGAGGCTTGAAGATATAAATGTGAAATAAACGAACCCATACATGTTTGACATGGGTGTTTTCCTCCAGTAGCAGGGATAAAGAAAAGCATCACATCTACTTATCAAAATCCAGAAGAATTAGGAAGAAAATTAATTTTGGTGACATTTAAAAACGTTTTCAAAGAAAAAATTATTCTGAGCAAATAAGGAAAGATGACAAGTGAGAAAGATTGTAACTCTGATCACAAAGGGTTAACATGTCTAATATGTAAAGAGCTTCTAAAAATAGAGAAGAAAAAAGACTGCGGCTTGGTAGATAAATGGGCCAGGGGAATGAACAGACTGTTTCTTAAAAAAGAAAAGCAAGTGGCTCTTAACTATATATATTCAGCTTTGCTCCTAATAAGATAGCCTGAGATACCATTTCTCACATATAAGATTGGCAAAAATCCACAAGTTGGGAAACATACTCAGTTGGGAATGCTGTGGGAGAGCATGCACTTTGATGTACTGCTGAGTGGAAGGAAAAGGAGACCACATATGTAGAAGGGAGTGGACACTGTCTAGCTAACTTGTAGTTACTTCCTAGGCTCCATCTTAAGGACATACAGGCAAACACGAAAGACGAAGGTCATCCAGATGCATGTATTTATGACAGTGCACTTATGATAGCAAAAGCCAAGAAACAACCCAAATATGCATAACAGAGACAAGCTTAAGTAAACAATTGGTAAAACCATAAAATAACGTAGCATGCCACTGAGAAGAGGGCTGAGGAATCTCAATCACTGCTTTTCAATAATCTCAAGGGTAAAAGGAAGGAGAAGTGTATTTATGTTATGTAATCATTTCCCAAAAAAGAGGAAATGTTCATGTATACACATATTTGAGTAATTATACTGAAGAAAAGTAATAGGAGAATAAACATTAAACATTTTTAAATACTTATTTTAAGGAGCATAAGTAATCAAGGCAAAGGAGATTGGATACAGGCTCGAGTACTCTGATTATATCTTATCTGTTAATTAGAAAGGAAATTTATAAATATTTTACATAAGTACAGAATAAAATGTTTTTAAACCCAATCATCAAAAAATCTACAGCAAAAAGGGAATGAAATCAACCAGATTTTGAGTTGCTAGCCTAACAATACAAAAAAGGAATTATTTCAAGTGATGTTAAAACTCAAGAATGTTTACTACATCCCTAAAGTGATATTGTTAAAGAACTGCAAAAGATCATTAAATTTTTTCATATAATCATATCTGATGTTAATATTGACATATTATTCTGTGACCATAATGAGTATACATTACAGAATAAAGCGTCCTATTAACTATATTAATGTTTTTAACAACTGATTTTTCACCAATTGAAAGTATGGATTTAAAATTGATGAAGTGAAGGAAAAATCCCATAGCCTTTAACTTTTATTTGAGGTTATAAGGTTGAATTCATGATTTATCTTCTAGCTCTTTACAGTGAAAAATACTAGAAGTCAAATCAACACAATACATTGAGTACTCTTAAGAAAGATTATGGTTTCTGTATATCATAGTGACCTAATAGTGCACCTGTCTATGCACCCATCTGTGGGAAAACATAAACAGATGGACCTTAACTTTTTTTAATCATTCTAGAAAGCAAGAACTCTATCAAGGTCAACTACCATGTTAACAGTTAGTTTTAAGAGTCCACTGGCCAAATCTGGAAAAATTTAAGCATCATAAAACAACCAAACATGTTTGGTTATAAGGATTTTGAAAATAAAATAGAAGAAAACAAAAATTGATTGGTCACCTATGGTGGATTCTCAAATGCAACTCATTTTGCAAACTGAAAGAAGGGGGAAAGAATCAAGTATTCAATTTTCCTACACAAATCTCACCTCAAAGTAACCAAACAACTGATTAAGGGAAGTTTTTTATCTGAAGAAAACGGTAAGGTAATATATTAAAAAGAAATTGCAAAATTAGAATATAAACATTTTGCAATCATTAATGTACTTGGCCAATGATCATTACTGATTAATAATGTCATATAAATAAATACACACACAACGAGACACTGTCTGGCTCTTGATGGAAGTGCACAGGGCCACCTATGCAACACTCTGGAGAAAAATCTGAACCCACATCTGACCTAGCCTCAGGGATGCTTTATGCCTTTGTGATCCAAGTGCCTTTGGCAGCATAACTGTTGAATCCAGTTGGACTCTTTTTGATACTAGTATTTTAAAGATATTATATATATATATATATATATATATATATATATATATATACATATATATATATGTTGATAACTAAATGCAATCATATTTAGTTACTGAAATAATAATGTGTATATATACACACATAAATGGTGTTTAAGTACTTCTTCATTAACACATTCAATAATAAGATCTAGAGGCAGCCCTGTTAGCTACAATAATTTTGAAATGGTGATAAGTTATCTATAGCAGCTGAAATGTGATATGAAAATATCTGTGATTTCTATCGATGACAAAATAACATATACTACTAAAATTGTTGTGGCTTGTTGCCTAATGCCTTATTGAAGAGTGTGCTAAATATCAGTTGGAGGTTGGTAAAACTAAAATTATGGTTTTTTCCATCCAAGTTCATGTGTTCTTTAATTTTATGCAAGAAGCTTGTTGAGGAGGCAGAACATAGACTGCTAACCCTGTTTATATCTAACTGAATTCACAGGAAAAACAGAAGACAATGAAACGTGTTCAGTAATGTCCTCAGGATTTTATTTCTAAAACTCCAAACTGTGCAGGATGTGAAAGGCAAATGACCTATTTTCTTCAATGAATCCTTTTAAGGAAGGCAAAAACCTATAGATTAAAAGAAACTTGGAGAAACAGAACCAGTTGTCGTCTGTGGACAGTAATAGGATTCTGACTCAAGAAAAAACTGCAAAACTTAAAAACAATTGGGAAAATTGAACACTAATTGAGTATTGGCTAATACTAAAATTTTGTTGACTTGTCTTGGTGTATTAATAGTACTTTTTAAAAATGCCTTTATATCTTAGAAACATATATTAAAATATATAATGATGAAATGATATACCCTTGGGGATTTAAATCAAAATATTTGGGTGGAGTAAATGAAGGCAGAGTTGAAACATATATACAAGGAAAAATACTAGAAATGAAAATATTAAGCTGAGCATGTTGGCGTAAGACTATAATCCCAGCACTCTGGGAAGCTGAGGCAAAAGAACTGGAAGTTTGAGCCCATCCTCGACAACCTAGAGACTTAGTGAGAATCTGTCTCAAAAAGGGGGTGGTGAAACCTAGCAAAGGCCCTGTGTTCCATCTGCAAGAAGAAGAAGGAGAAGGAGGAGTAGGAGGAAAAAAAGGAGGAGGAGGAGGAGGAAAGCAGGAGATGTAGGAGAAAGAGGAGGAGGAAGATGAGGAAAAAGAGGAAGAAGGAAGGAAGAGAAGGAAGAAGGAAAAAAGAAAAGAAGGAAGGAAGGAAGCAAGCAGAAAAAAGAAAAAGAAAACAAGCAAGAAAGACAGAAAGAAACAAAGAAAAAGAAAGAAAGGAAGGAAGAAAGAAAAGAAAGGGAATGAATGAAAGGTACAAATGTAAAGGAAATGGCTATAAATTTCCCTCACTAATTATGTAATCTTTCATTATCAGAAAAATCATAATAGTTGGTCTGTCTATCTGTCTTTCCATCTGTCTAACAAATGGAGAAATGAAGTCATGAAAATGCACGCTGATGCTTTTGTAACTTCCAGACATTTAGCAGGCAGGTCCTGAAAGAGAAGTGAACCTAATGGACAGCAGACAGAGGAATAGAAGGTTGGCTCCATGGACTGGAGGATGATCAGGAAGCGTGGAAGGAGGAACAGGAATGATTTGGTGGGCTGAAAACCCCAAAGAACGTGGTATCACTTTGGACTCTTACATCAACAGCAGTAGGATCTGTAAAAAACAAAACGGAGACCAGGCATGCTGGCTGCAGGCTTTGGAAGATGCACTGCAGACGTTGCCAGAAGGAAGCAAAAGAGAAGTCGAGTGAAAGATCCTGTGCAGTAGCTGAGAAACCTTCTTTTGAGCATTTGTGAGTTCTTGTGTGAACTGAACTTTGCAAAGATGAGGGTTCTACAATAGAAGACAAAGAAATAATACCTCATGGTAGACGAGATGCTCTTTAATGTTCTTAGGACTTACAGATTACAAGTCTTAATGCTGCAATTATTGTGCAAACTTCTGAAACATATAGAAAGGAGAAAACAAGGAATGTCTTTACTTGAACTAACATGACGATCCACAGATTAAGTTAAATAGAAATCTTTTCCCATAGTTCTGAAGGATGGGATGTCCAAGATCAAGGTACTGGCTATGTCAGCACTTAACGGGGGCTGTCTTCCAAGCTTGTAGATGGCTTCCTTCTCTTCTGCCTTCATGCATCAGCAAAGTGGTAGAAAATACACTCTGGTGTCCTTCCTCTTCTTATGAAACACCAGCCTTATTAGATTAAGGGCCTACTCTTACACTGTTACTTAACTTTCAACTAATCCCTAAAAGTCCTATCTCCAAATATAGTTACATTTCCTGCTAAGGCTTAGACATATGGATTTGTGAGAGACCAAATTCTGTCTATGGCACCTTTTAAGTACTCAGCATACAGCGAAAAGGTAACAAGTGCAAGCTGTAAAATTTTATCTATTCACTGTAAAACGTTTATGGTATAAGGAACTTCACCCTGAAAAAGTATGACAAAAGAACCTTAGGCTTAGAAAAACAGTCACAAGGAGTACTTGAAACACAAAGGTACAGGCAGAGGATCATAGGGAAGATCAAGTACTATAATTCCCAATAGACACCCATGTGACCCACCAGAAATCCCAGACAGACCCTGAGTTCTGGATAGGTGATAAGACATAAAGGAAAGGACTCCTCAATCTAAAAATATCATCAAAGGCACAACATCAAAACTCCACTACTTCAAAGACACTTTCGTGTTTCTAAAACAAGCAAAATATCTTATGCAAGAGGACTTCTAGTTGCCTATAAATAAATAACAAGAACTCAACACGGCAAAAGAGTGTTGCTTCAATAGCAGAATCTCCCCCAGGTCAGGACCAGGACTACTGGGGATGAAGGCCCAGGTAATGGGGCTGAAGGGAACTTTGTGCCCTGCTGCCCTGGGGGAGCTTCTGCTCCTTCCCATTAGTTTCTTCTGGGTTGAAACCACTGACTGCTCAGTGGGCAGGATGGAGAAGGGAGCACTGGGCTGAGAGGGAAAGATCACAAGTGTAGGAAACAGGACACAGATACAGGATGCTCTATATCCAGAAACATTACCACTGGTCAGGTCATAGCATATGAATGTGTTAAGTGAACCTAGTTTAACAAGCATTTAGAGTGCCTGTTCTATGGCAAGCACTGATCAAGGCTGCAACAATAAGCACTGAGACACATATCCCCAAATTCTCATCCTTCCAGCACTTATCTTCCAGATGTCTTTATCGCACTTCAGTTTTATTTTGTTATTAAGTCCAAGAAATATGCCAGAACTCAGCCTAAATACCACTAGGCTTACCTCAGACCTGCAACTGCTCCTTTGACAATACAACTGCATAACTGACAAAACACTAAATATGGATTAAAAAGGTCTTGGACTTAAAGATAGTCTTATAGCAAATGGGTGAACTTTTTTAAGCTCCTCCCTTTAAGTCAATTATCACTAATCATTTGCCACATTCATTTGTAAACTTGTCAGTTTTCATTTATACAGGTGCAAACTCAGCCTTCTCATAGGCACAGGTTGTGTGCATTTTTGTTTGTTTGTTAACTAACATTGCCTACATTTGGAAAGGGTCAGCAGCCTGTTTACACAAACTCCCAAGCTGGGATGCTGCATGCCAAGCCTCATCTGAGCTCAGATGCTCAGGAAGCCCCCTGGAAAACTAGAGCAGTGTTTATAACAGGAAGCAGTGACCCCAAATACACCAGAGCCACACTGTCAGTGTGCTTAAAGCTGTCCTCTGGGTCCTTGTTACGGGCTTTCTTTTATATGAGATTGCCTTATAACATCTCCTTTACTTCTAGAAATAACCCTCCTTTTGCCGAGGCCAGTGACACTTGGTGAGTGAGAACCTATATTGAATTCTGCTCCATGTGATATGCGTGGTTGCAGTATATCAGGATCTGGTGGAAATTGCAGTTCTTATTGCCTATTTTTACTTTGATTCCTAGTGTGACACTTCGCACATAATCTATTGAGCCAAAAAAATTACTAATGGAGCCTAATTATTCATGATAGTTCTGTGAGTAACTGCAAACACCAAATGAGAAAATACTGAGCGGTTGCTCTTAAGGGAAATACAGGAATAGGTTCCTGTGAGCCTCTGGTCACAACCTTTTTGACAATCAATCAATACTGTATATACTTTGTTTTATGACTCTTTCTGTTTAAAGGTACCTTATTGAACATATATCACTAATTGGTTAACACTGAACTCAAAGCCAACAACATCATTATAACTCATGCCTGAAGGATGCTTATTTAACATGTGTGTTTTCTCCACAAAGCAACCTTCTTGAACGTGGGGACCCCAGACAGCACTTCAGCACTGCATGGAGAGTTATTTATTTATTTATCTATTTATTTATTCTGGGGCTTGAACTCAGGGCTTTGTACATGCTAGGTAATTATTCAGCTATCATTGACCTATACCTTGGTCCCTCACAGGTCATTTTAAACAGCAACATCATCAGTAAAAATGTGAAAAATGTAGCACCAAGCAACAATGTGAAAGAGAGCGTAGCATAAAAGCTAAAACAAAAAAGGAAGGATGTCACCTTGTTTGAGCTCAGCTGAAAATGTGCATATTAAAATTGGACAATGTGTTTTCTACTTTTTCACATGTTCATGAGTGACTGGAGACACGACCTCAGTATTGATTTGGGGTTAGAAGTAACTTCAAGTGAGTAGGAAGATTCACAATTGCAGAATCCGTGAGTAACAAAGATCAGCTGCATGTAAATATTTTCAATTTCTAACTCACCACACAAAAGACAAGGAGCAGCACTTGTATAGCTCCCAGTCACTATGAAGTTAAAGGTGCTCTGAGCACCCACATTATTTTTTTAAATGCTGATTTTGTGTATATGTTATGAGAAAAGTTGAGGGCAGTTTCCTTCCTTAGTGTCTTAGTTACTATTTTGTTGCTGAGACAAAATACGCATACCTAAAGTTAAAGGGGGAAAGGTTTATTTAGCTCACAGTTCATAGAGGTTTAGTCTGTAACCAGCCGGTTGCAAGGCAGGGTGGCACATGGCAAGGGGAGACCAGTATGGTGGCAGAAGACAGGAAAAGCAATAAGAGAGGAAGAGGAAATAAGCCTCTTTCTACCCATACTTTATGCAGACTCGTGGGATTAGGGCAGTGCCAATCCAGTCAGTGGACTGATCCAGCAATCACCTACCTTTAATCCAGTACCCTTAATCTTAGCATTGAACTAATGAATGAATCAATGACAAACTTTAGATTCAGCTACCTTGAAAGTAGCCCCACTTAAAAGTGTATGAGACTTTCTGGGGATATCTAGACACAAACCATAACATTTTGCCTCAACCTCCCCCCAAAGATTCATTTACATTCCTTTATGCAAAAGGCATTTAGCCCATCTCTAAAAGTTGCCAAGCTTAACAGTTTCAGCAGTGCTGAAAAAGCCAAGTCCCAAGTCTCCTCTGAACTTTAAGGCGAACTTTTATCTGTGAGCCACTCACAAATGAAAAGAAAGTTAAACATTTCCAACATTTAGTGGCACAATATAGACATTTCCATTCTGAAAGTTACAAATGGGGATACAATAGAACGGGACCAAAGCAAGTCCAAAATCCAGCACAGCAGACATTGAGTCTGATAGCTCCATTTGCACCATCCAAGGCGATCTGTGGCAAGATGTGAACTCCAAAGGGCTTGTGTGGCTTTTGTCCTGTGGCATTTCCAGTGGTTGTAGCTCCCATGACTTTTCTCTTGGGTTGGCTCTGCTCCCTCCTCTCAGTTTTCCTCAGGTGATCCATGTTCCTGGCATTTCCAAATTTCTGGGGTCTCCACTGTACCTTTGGTTTCACACTCACAACTTCACACACTGCCTTCTCAGGGGCACACTGCCTGGCCTCCTAGGCCATCTTTTAAAGTCTGGGTGAAAGCCTTCCTGACACCACAACTCTTCCATCCTGCATGCACCTGAAACCATGCCATATGGATGATGCTAAGGTCTGCTGCCAGCAGGAGCAGTAGTCAGGCTTCCCTCTCTCTTGGCTATTGGGATCAAGTGCTCAGATGATTGATAACTCTGAATCTTATTCTGAGGAACAAATTCTCCAGACTGATGCCATTCTGGTGCATGGTACTCTGGGGCTTTCTTCTCAAAGCAAAGTCTTTCACATTTGCATTTTGAGGCTGCAGAGGATAGAGTTCTGCTGCTTGTGATGCCCTCAGGTCATATTCTCCGTTCTCCTGTTCCTTCTCAGCAATCAAGATCTCCTCTGCTCTACCTTTGCAGCCTATAGCTTTATTGGAGCTTCTCCTCTGGGCAAACTCACATTTTAAATTATCTTGCTGAGCTCTTTGCCTTTGATTATCAATATAAATTTGACTAAAAGCGCTCAACAATAGCCATGCCACTGCCTCAACATTAGACTGTTCTGAAATTTCTTCTGCCAGATTAATTAATCTGCTACCCTGAATCTCAGACTCAAGCAAAGTCTCTGGACATGGGAAAAATTCAGACAAACTTTCTCCCAAGGTATAACACACATCATCTAGAGTCCAAAAACCATTATAGTTCTTATTCCCAGCAGAAACCTCCTGACCTTGGTCTTTCTGGTCTCCTGAGCTCTGATCAGAATCTCCCAGACAGTACAGCCTACTTTTTCAGCCAATATCTATGAACCTTTCCTATCTCTTCCCCTTCCAACAAGTCAGTTCCAAAGGCACTTGAGCCACATGGCCAGATAATGTAACAGCAATGACCCCATTTCTCTGGTACTATATTCAGTCTTAATTATTTTTCTCATTCCTGAGACAAAGTAGTTGGCACCCAAAGTTAAAGGGGGAAAGGTTTCTTCAGCTCACAGTTTGTGGAGGTTTCAGTCTATACATGGCTGGCTCCAAGGCAGGGTGGCACATGGCAGAGGGGTAAGAGTTCATGGCAGTAGCAGACAGCAAAAGCAACAATTGAGAGCAAGAGAAGCCTCTTTCTATCCCTTATATTGTATCCAGTTTGCCGGTATTAGAGCCATACTAATCCAATCAGTGGATTGATTCAGCAACCACCCACTGTTAATCCCAGCACCTTTAGTCTCAGCATTGTATTACAATCACTCATACGCTCTAGATTCATCCACCTCCAGACAAATCCCCATATGACTGAATGAGGATTTAGGAGGACATCTAGACACAAACTATAACACTTAGCATCTCCATTATTCCGTGATCACCATTGTGCCTTTAGTCATCTGCCATTGGTAACATGTGATGGTATTTCAGTGTCACTCAAGCAATGACCACAAGAAGCTAGAGAGTGCCTTTCTCAGCAGTCATCACAAATGACTGCGATCACACCCACTGGGAAGCTCAATACTACTTTCAAGGTCAGCATGGTGCGCAGCGTCCTGTGGCCCTGTCACAGCAGTTCCTCACTGGCGTGTGACCCGCTACATGCCCCCTTGTTAGAAAGACTATTGCTCCTCTGTTTGGCCATTTTAGGAATTCCCTGTTTTCCCTGTGGATCTAGTTGTTGCTACCCCTTTACCTCAAAATCCTCAAAGTTCTGTGTCTCCTTACATTTCTTACTGCTTCTCAAGGGTCAAAGGACAGTGGTATAAAGAGATGAAGACTGTCATGGGAGGGAAATTGTCATTTTCCCTGCAGAAATGAGAATAAGGACCTAGGACATTTGGAAAGATAATTCTGGCTTCATCTACCCACAGTGAGAGTAAGAAAAGCAAATGCTTTTCTTAATAACTTTTTTTCTTGATAATTCATTGTGTTATAAGTAATGCAGTGTTAGGAATTGCTTATTTTGTCTTGGTATAATGCTTCTTTATTTGATCACTTAGAAGTGAAAATCATTACAATTCTTTCACAGAGGGGGAAAAGTGGACAGGGGAGATGTAAAGCTTCTTTGAGACAGAGTCTATAGTTCTCATTTCAGTGGTGTGATCCACAGCATAAGGCTGGTAATAAGCTGAGCTGGGGTGGAAGAGATGGCACTCATCCAGGCCCCCATCTCAAGCCCGCTGTGTACCTCTATAATGAACTTCAGAAAAATGACACATCCATAACAGTTTAGAGAATCATATCGTATAAAATGAGGAATTGACTGTTGAGATGAACAATGAATAATTTCATAAGTGATCTTTCCTAATTTATATCTTCTGTGGGTTTAAATTTCATTATATATTCTGTTCTTTTAAAATGGGACTTATCACAAACTGTTAAAATGATAACCAAATTAAGTGATGCTTTTCAATCTGAGTTGAAACTAAAATAACAACTATTCTGATTATTGAATCACCCATATGGTCCAATTTAATGTTTTTGAACTTGTTACTTAAACTGCGGGCCTCAGGTTCCTCATCTAAGAGATGGGAATAATAATATTATCTTTGAAGAGTAGTTATGATGAGGTCAGATGTTATAATAAAATTGCATAATGAGTTATAAACTGTAAATATGAAGAATGTATATAACTATGAAGAATCACTATGAACATTATTCTCCCTTTTGTAATTCTTATCAAATTTATATCATTACCAAGGACTATATAAAGCTCAACCACCTCCTGGGACCTTTTCTTAACCTTTCCCGGCATAATTAAATCATCCTTCTTTACATTCTAGCCCCAAGTGCGGTGTACCGCTCATGGTGGCACTCAGGTATACATACATGGGTCGGTGTGCTGTACACATACATTAATTGTTGGCATTGAAATCTAAAGAGAAGAAACTACGTCTCTATAGTGGAATATTTCGCATACAAAACATGGTCAAATAATGTGGTGGATGTTTAAATTTAAAATTAGTAAGAGACACTGCCATTAATCCCTCTCAAAACACTCCCCTCACTTTGAACACACTCTGTCGCTCTTTTCACTTTCAGAAATGGTTCTAAAATTATTCTTCCACGTGTTTTTATGACTGCCTTGATGCCCTTAAGTGATTCAAAATACTGATGGTATTTTCTGTTAAATAAAAATATTATGGTGTGCCCTCATCACCCTACTCACTGGATCTGGCACCATGTAATCTCTGGTTCTTCCCTAATGTCAAAAGGACCACAAAACATATATGTTTCTAATTAATTCGGGACTTAGAGGCAGCAGGACAGTGGAACTAAAGATACTTAGATTCTTCTAGAGTTGCTTCAGAAAGTGGCAAGTATAACGGGATAAATACATTAAAGTGAGGGAGAATATTATGAGGGAAGTTTAATGGCAATGTGTCATTTACCATAATATTTTTAAAAACTTAGACAATCATTATATTTTTTGATGTACATCCTGTGATAGGCTCAAATGGATGGATGGACAGATGGATGGATTTTCATTGTTCTGTTCAGCCAGATGGTTCAATGTCACACTAAAAGTAACCTGTATGTCAGAAGTCTGATTTCTCCCTTTTCTTTAATTATGTAAATGAAATGTATCTACTTTCTATGATGTTCAGTGGGAAATCTCTCTCTCTGTCTCTCTTTATATATCTCTAGTTCTAGCTCTAGCTCTAGCCATGTTTCTAAGACTTTTGAGTGTCCTCTACTGGAAGTTTATGTCATAGGTCAGCTTCTGAATTAGCTCTCTCAGCTCCCGCAGCTCAGAGCATCTTTCTTCCCTGCATCAGTGCAGGCCGAATGCTGCTTTATTCTTTCCCAGCACTCTTAACACATCTCTGGGCAGATATTTGCTGAAGCTTTCAAGGCAGGAAACTGTGGTTTCGGCATAGCACAGAAGAAGTAACAATTGACAAGTGACTATTAATTACCACTACCATTGAACAGTACCTTGGTCATCTCTTCCACCTGGACTTTTGGTTGGGTGCCTTTTCTTCCCAGGCACCCTGCCAGCATCTTGACGAGTTGCTCAGCCGTCTCCAACCACCAGTAAAGTATCAGTGACCAACTTTCAAATTCCAGCTAATTTTTTTGCAGTGCAATTTAGCTATTTGTTTTCTGTGTCTTACATCCTAAGATAGCAGAGATACCATTTATACAAGAAGGGGCCCATCAGGATGTTTTCCTAAACAAAATTCTCCCTCTTCTGAAATTAATCATTCCACTCTTACCAGGCAAAAGTAATGCAAAGTCAATATTTTGTTTTAAATAGTAAGTATTTCCTGAATTTGTCATTTTAAAATTCTGTCACTCTAAATTTCCAGAATGATGTGACTTAAACTTCTTCCCTCAGTGGCCTTCTCCTTGGTGATCAAACACCTTTAAGACCACTTTATTCTATCCATCTTCAGCAACCATCACAAAACATGAATGTCTCACTTTCTCAAAATGCTAAGTTTTAGTGGACACAAATGACAACATATGGTTTGCTCTGGCTTTAAACCTATTCAGTAAGCTATTATTGTATACCAGATACTGAAATGCAGACTTTTTCACATCATAAACATTGATTATAAGAAAAGGTTGTCTTTGAAATCACCAGCCAGCCTCCATCTGTTTAAGAAAAAAAGTTCTTGAGCTTTAGGGCTTGAGGACAAGAAGCTTAATGAGGTATATTCTGGGTCCACCAGTCTGAAGGTACTGATTTTTTTGTTTTCTTTTTTTTTCTTTCTTCATACTTCAGTACCACATTGTCTTCTGTATGAGATTTTACCTTTTAACTATGCCATAACACTTTTTCCTAAAATAAGATGCCCTATTTGCCTAGATGTAAATGATACCATTCCACATCACATTATACAATGCCTCCCATATGTGTTATCCTGATTCTGTATCCAAATTTTGTTGTTCTATTGTTTGAGGTTTTTTTTTATTATTATTGTGCTGATATTGAATCTAGGACCTTTACACTGAGTCACATTCCCAGCCTTTTAAAAAATGTTGTTTTGTCACAGGGTTTTTTTAAGTGACTAAGTTGCCCAGAGTGGATTTAAACTTACCCTCCTCCCTCACTCTCCCAGAGTGCTGGGATTACAGACCTGTGCCATGCTGCCTAGCTAAATTATATAATTTTTATTGGCAGGAAGCATGTTTCACATTTAGTATGGCTCCATCTTAGTACCAAACATAGTGCTAAGTACCATAGAAGGTCCTCAAAATACTGTTTAATATTTTACAAAATTAATAGATTGCTTAAAGCATATTTATCCTTTGGGAGTGAAATAGAAGATGAGAAAAGGATTAAATTTAGTCCTTTCTGCTGTGACAGGCAGAGTTTGCTTAACCTGGTCACTAGTTGATGGATATAGAGCCACATTAGCATTACAGTTGTTTGTTAGAAGCTGTAGGGATACTCACAGAAGCTAAAGCATGAGGCCATTCCCACAAAAATTTGAGACTTGTTTAACTTTTTTGCTTTATTGAAAAAGCATCCAATTTGATATACACTTACAAGATATAAAAATGGAACACCAACATTTTTAAACTCCAGTAACGTTGTATGTAAACTCTGAGGAAAAAAGAAAGTAACTTTTAATAACATATCTAGCAATTACTAATTTTTCAAAGCTAAAAACAGTTGGTCTTCACAAAGTCATTTAACTTAGTCCAGTTGTTCAACAAAAGCATTTTATAGTGCAGTTTGGCAATTGACTGGGTATAAAAATAATTGTGTATTTTTAATACAAATAAAATGGAGGATTGAATTTTCTGTTGCTGTCAGGTCTCAAGTAGCATGTTTGATGATTTTTTTACTATTCTGCTGCAATTGCTTTTAAAGAATGAGAATGAGAACTTTATAGTTACTTTTCTATAATTTTCATCACCTCTTTTTAATCAGTTATACTTTGCCTTTACAAGTGATGTAAAAGTCAAACAAACCATTAACATCTTACCATATTGTCAGTAGTAATGGTCAGGAGAAGTGGAACAATGGCCCCAACACATGCTCACTTTTGAAAACATTTTCTGGGGTAGCCTGAAAACTGTGAGGTGAGAAAGAATCTTAGAGAAATCTTACTTGGCAGGAGAACTGTCTTGGAATATTCCTGGGAAAATAAGCAAAATCAAAGGCCCTTGCTATAAAATTTCCAAAGAACTCCAGTGTGGTGGAGTACTTTGACTGTAAAGGAAATCCTCAATAGAAGACTCACATGAAACATTGAATCTTAGCCAATTTTTAAAGAGTTAATGATGGCTGTGTCGAGTGTTGTTGGGTCCATATACTTTCATGGTATCATTAATCCCTTGTCTTAAGAAATACTGGCAGATAATTTATGTCATATACAACTAAGCAAATTATCATAACAGTCTATGAAATGGCTTTCTCCCACCACTTTTCCATCAGCTAAGAACTACAAGCCACAGATGATGCCAAAGTCTTCCTGGGTACTGAAATCAAATTTTTGTATACAGTGTGTTTCTCCCAATCTCGCTCCTCAGTAAACACCTTTTGGTCTTACTTAGGCATCAGCCAGTTAGGGAGAATCCAACTATCCCAAGGATGAAGCAGTAACCAAGGTGCCTCATTTGCAGGCTTCTAGCCTCATTTCATTTATTTAAAATAAAATGTACCATTAACTCTTCATTTATTTTTCCTATCCAGAAGTTTCAGCTGAAAGATCAATTTGATTCCAGGGCCAGTCATCCCAAGGTTTCTGGTACCCTAACTCAATGCTTTTAACAGGGATGTGTTTCCAGTGCAGATTCTCCGAATGCTATTTCTTACCAGCGAGCAGGGCAAGGCAAAGCTGACAATATCTATCTATCTTGAAAATCATTGGAAGACAGTTGTATAGTATGTAGCCATTGAGTTTCACAAAAATGGAGGGAGGAGGACAGAGACCTGACCATGAGCCTTCAGTCAGCTGGAGCAGCGCCACCTGCAGGATCCAGGAGAGGAGGAGGCCAGATGTGCAAATCCCTGGGAGAAAGAAGCCAGAGTAGTTTAAATGGTCAAAGAATCAAATGTAAAGTGAGCTGCAAGGGTCAGATCTGGATGGAAGCCCAAATTCTGAGTCTCTGCATCCGTCCGGGGATAAACTTGGCTCCTAATCGGGGCTGACAATTAGGCCGTACAGTTAATATTTTTACAGCTGTTTTATTAATAACACATACAGTGCATCCAGCCAGAATTTGTTGGAGACACCTCAGGAAAACGAATGATGTAAATAACAGATGGATGTAGAATATTCCTACAAACAGGCATAAAGATATTCCCTTCTTGTTTAAAAAGAATTTAAATAGACAGATTGTAGATAAACAGGCAGACAGAAAGGGGGAGAGAAGATTTATGATATTTGAGGTAGTGGTTGCATGTGTTCACATGGCAGAAACATGGACATATATATGCTTTCTACACAGAGAAGACACTCAAGGCTTTGGCTTCCAGTTAAAAAGTTCCATGGGGTAAAGGGCTGTGCACCACAGTGTGGGGGCCATTTGAAACAGGTGTGCCGATGTGCTTTCTAAATTCCTGCTCTGATGCACCCTCCTGGTCCAGAGAGGATCCTGGGGCTTGTCCAGGCTGCCTGAATCCAGCCTTGAACCACCTGGGGAGGGAGAAAAGGGTGGGGACTGGTACATCCTTTCCTTTTGCTACATCTGCCAATCTCTTATTTGAAGACCCAGAGCACCCTTTTCAATTTTTGCATCTGAACTAGGAGCAATGATATTTCAATTTGAAAAGAGAAATTAAAAATTCAGGATCTTCATGTCTTTTGTGTTCGCTCTTCTATTTTTTTGTGCTGCTTTTTCATGAGCCTGCTGCACTGTGCTCCTACTGTACTTTGCAACCAGATGGCTCAGGAACGCAGAACAAAGGCCACTAAAAAGTGGGCGGGGAGACAAGGAAAGAAGCACAGGACTGAAAGTCAAGGCAGAATCAGAGATCGGAGCAAAGCTCAATTCCTTTAATCAAGGGTAACTTCCGGTTGAATTATAAGCTCAAGACAGATGTCATTCTTCTTCCCCAGTGACCATCTATGTGGCATGCATGTGTTGTGGGGTGTATGTGCTTGTACCGCACACATACATCTCCTCAATCTTTTATTTTTCTGATGGGCATCAAAGCCAGAGTCCTATTTTTCCTAATGCAGCTTCAAGCTTTTTGACGTCTGTCAGAAAGGGCCAATGAGTCCTTCTACCTGGGAGAAAGCTGTGATCGTCAGAAGAAGGCTCAGGGGTGTATGAGACCTGTCACTTCACACCCGAGTGACCTTAGGCAGGTTCTCTCCCATCCTTCATTCTTAGTTTGTTTTTCACAAATGTCTACTTCAAAGGCAGGATGTGAGTGTTACAAGGAGTAACACCCTGGAAGATTGGGCACACTGTGTGAAAAGATGGTGGTCATCCAGGAAGGTTGAAACTTCTCTCTAAACTTCAAAAGTGGCCAAGAGTTGTTCTCAGAGCTTTTCTAGAACCTCTCCACTGAGTTACATCCTGCACTTTGACCTCTACCTAAGTCTGCCTCTCAAACTTGTGCCTATGAATCTTTCTATGAAAGATTCACATTCCTACAAGTCACTGTGAATCTTTCCTATGACCCCCACTCGAACTTACTGTAGGTATATCATTGTAATTTTGTTAGATTAAAGGATGACCTAATGGTTACTTAGGCTGTTAATTACTTTCAATGTGAGCCAGAGAAAGGTTTCAGTTTTTAGTCAGTAATTTCTACAGCTACAAAGTCATTTCATCTGATGGTGAAATTTCATGTGGATCAATGAGCCTTGCTAACTTTAAAAGGGATATATTTGTTTTCTTCCTTACTCTATGACCTCAGGTGGCTCAATATCCAGACTTTGAGTAGGAGAGAGAGAAAATGCATGCAAGGTGTATAAGTGCTTCTGCGAACGCCTTAGTGGTCCCTTCCACCTTCTAGTTGGGTAAAGTTTTTTCTCATTGCAGTCCTCATACATGGATTCCACTTGTAGCCCTCAAACAGGGTAGATGTGCATATGAAATTGGCAAGGGTCGATGTTTCCCTTTCCTATGAAGCCATGTCTGCAGCATGTGGCTTCTTTGGCACAGGGATTCTGGGAGTCCAGGAGGGCAGGTTGGTTTACAGATGAGTAAGAGAAGATATAAAGAGATAAATTGATTCTCTCTTCTTCCAGGGCTAGGCAGGCACGGGAAGTACACAGTGCACCTGCCTCTCAGCAAGGAGAAGGCAAGCAGTTGGTCATCAGCCATTGTGTGAGATCCAGGCAAAGGACCTGTGCCCATCTGCACCCCGGGCCCAGTTGCTAACTGATGCTCAGAATTTCCCATGTTTGGCAGCAAATCATAAGAAAAATTAAAGACTTGGGAGTCAGCCTATAAGTTTCAAATCTTGGCTCTTCTGCCAACTATATGCTCTGAGCAGCTCCAAGATTGCTTAATTTCCTCAGTCCTTGTAAAACAGCATCATGATTTCCTAACACATAGTGATGAGGGTGTTCAATGAGACGATGCCCGGAAGCAATTAACGCTGTGCTGGGAAGCGTGGTGAGTGCTAGAGAAGCTTGACATCACAGGCCTGTGAGCACAGGCCTCCTATTGCAGAGGGCCCGGGAATGTTGGGGCTGGACAGAACTGAAACGAGAGGTTTTCAATCCTTTTGACCAAACTTCTTAGTAACACATTTTATTACATAACCTAATTTAAAAAAATCATTATTTGCCAGTCAGTGTGGAGTTACATTATCATATTCAGAAATTGTTAAAAACTGATTACTTAATTGTAATTGTTTCTAATATTCACCCCTTTACATTGTTTCATTTTTTAAAAATTAATAAAGATGTCATTGAGGAGCAAACAATTTCTATGGAGATATACACACCTGGAAACAGAAATTTCATTAAATCAAAACTACTTTTACCACCCATGATAGGTCCTAATATTTTCTAGTTGATTTGACTCTATCTTTTTTGCTTTTCAAATGTTGATTGTGACTAGTTAAATTTCTTTCAAAGCCTTCTAGTGGATCACTGCTGATAGGAAAACATTGGTGTAGATGAAACACTTCTGTTTATGAATAAAGTGGGCTGGACGTGGTGGTGCATGCCTGTAATTTCAGCTACTTGGGAAGCTGAGGCAGGAGTTTCTCAAGGTTAGCCTGGGCAACTTAGTGGACCTTATCTCAAAACTAAATTTTGAAAAAGGGTTGGTGGGGTTGAAGGCACTGTGTTTGCCTAGCATGCCCAGGGGCCTGGCCTCAATCCCTAGCAGGACCAAAACTAAGAAAAAAGAAAATTATGAAGAGGTAAAACTTAATGTGGCTTGTCTGCTGTTCCTTCCAGGAGTAGGCTCCTGATGTGGAGACATGTGCAGTGACGTCAGGCACCACGCTGCATGGCTCATTTGCTCCTGTGCTGTGTCATGAGGGTCTGGTGTGGGGGCTTCCCTATGATTTGTTGCCATTCAGAGCATCCCAGCAGACATGCTCGGGTCACTCTGACACACTTAAAAATGTCCGAATCTTAAAGAGAGATCTGTTTTTCATACTACTCTGGAAACACAGTTGGAAAGTTACTTGAATGTTTTTTCAAAAATTGTTTATAGATTTGAAACCGTTTGGGGCTCGTGATTGCTTCTGTTGTTTGCCTCTTTATACCATCTCGTTTTTCAAAATTTAATAAACACTTTGCAGAGGAGCAAAATAATTGGTCAAACACTTGTGGGTTCCCAGATTTGTTGTACATGTGCATGTAATACAGAGTAACTGAAAACATGCTCAGGGCCAGTGTGCCCAATAGTCTCAACGCTGTGGTCAAGACCAAAGCAGAGTCCCGACAGAGTACGCACCCACTGTCCTAGCCCACACTTCTGGCTGGCCTCCGACCTCGGGGCCGGCCTCTGGCCCGGTGACACAGGTGCCCCAGCACAGCCTGTGACTGGATGCTGCTGTGACAGGCTCCCACAGGGGCTCAGGACTCAGCCTGGGGTCTCTTTGTGCTGGAGGATTTGCTGCCTAATTTGTGCTATTGAATTCAGAAACAGCAGTCGCTGGAGGAAGGCACCGGAGTTCAGGGAATCTGCGCCCAGCTCCTTTGGCTCGGCCGAGCCCCGCCTCACATGGGCCACAGAGCAGGATTTGCCTCTGGCCAGCACACGGGGCAGTTGAAGAGCAGCTCTTCCCCTTTCCTTCTCAGTCTGGCTCCTCCATTCTGAGGATCACGCGAGCCTATGATACTTAGGAAAGGACTGAAGGACCCGTCGGTTTTCCTTCGTTCCCAGATCCTTTGTAGGTCTTTCTCTACAGAGATTATCAATCTGCTTTTTTTCTATTTTAGAGATTCAGTTCTTGATTGTTTAGAATGATGAAATTCCTGGGATATTTCAGAGCGACCCTCTACTTCATCTGGCCTCATCATGATGGTACCTAATAAGGTTATAGGATTGGGATGGAAAGTGTCCCCCACAGTCCCATGTGTTCAGAGGCAGGGTTTTTGGTAGGTGTTTGGGTTTGGGGTCATAGGCAGACAAACTGTTCAGAGATGGGACCTGGCTGGAAGAGGTGGATCACTGGGGTGTGAGCTGGAAGGGTGGATTCTTTTCCCTGACTCCTCAGAAATCTGTGCCCTCTCTCCATGCAGCCTCTTCACCAAACTGTCAGGTCTCTGAAGATAATGACATTTTGTTCTTTAATTCTCTAATTTCTTTATCAAGTTCTTTGTATGATTTCTGTTTCCCTGTTGGACCCTGATTGTTCAGTAGTTATGCTAGCAACAGTCCCAGAAAAGAGGCCCACCAAGGGCCTCCAAAGGCCTCCTGGTTTGGTTTTACCCCTGGGTTTAAATGCAATGCAGGAGATCCGGGGAAGATGGCGACCAGGTGAGCAGCAAGGGAGCGAACCTCCTTAATAAACACCACCAGCTCGAGACAGACTTGGCGAGCGTGAATGCCGGGACCTCGGCTGGGAAGCTTAAACTGGGCGTATTTCTCTGAGATGCCAGGGGAGATGTGGTAGGGCGGACCAGGCTGCCGGGGCGAGACGTGGGAAAGTCC